>NW_019059569.1:613657-626748 GCF_000696155.1 Zootermopsis nevadensis
ATTTTTTTCGAAAACCTCGTGGAAAGACACTGTTTCAAATACTTGATAGTAAATTCCATATAAGGAGAAGATTTTGGTGAATAGCCGAAGGATTAATTGCTTCACGGAATTTACATAGATCAATGGAATTAGCTGGAGGCTATTGAAATTTCTAGTGATCACGTTGTGTTACGCAACAAACAACCACAGTAATGACATTAAATAGGGGACAGATAAGCAATATGATCCAAATAAAGCGAAAATTTAAAATTGCACATTCATAGACACTACTGTCAGTATTCAGGAGTTCCTGGATTCAAGTATCGGCTGGTGAATCGAGTAACGCGCCTAATGCGTTCCACGTCACCTTTCTCATACCTGACAATAAGCTACGGTGGATATCTTTTACCCCCCTCAGAATTCGATACTCATGCTCACGATACTGTTCTAATAATCTACAAATATGATAGAGTGTTGTTGAATATTGCCCAGAAAAAGATAATACCTCTCGATTATGCGTTTATTTTATTTACCGTTTACAGAAAATTATAACAGGCTATGTACTAACATGGGATGACGTCCAGTGGAATGGTGTTCCTATCTAGTTTGATTTGCGAGGTTCAGTTAATGTATCGTTTGAAGATTTCTGTGTTCTGTGTTGTTGCGCTGTGTAGTCTGGTAGATGAATCGCCCTGATGATGGAGGCAGTATGACCTCTGAAACGTTGGTAAACATCGACCAGACTACACAGCGCAACGACCCAGAAGACGGAAATCTTCATACCCACTGATGTGAAAACCTCAAATCATACAATGTATCGTTTGTTTAGGTTTGTTTTTTAATCACGTACAGGCAAAAGGATTAACACGTTCATCTCAATTAACAAGGCGGAAGTTATTTTATTGCTAATCATAAAACTTGACCCTCAAATGGTAGAGAGAGAATTTGTTGTTTATGTCAGGGACACACAAACGTAAAGGTACTGTTACCATCGGCCTCGTAGCAAGGAAGCAATTAGTGCCGGTCGGGGCAGGTAAGGAGCTGCAGCAGCTGCAAGCTGCCCGCCCACTTCCAAATCTCTCCCCGGCCCCAGCAGCTCGGCGCCCGATCGATACCAACAACCCTCTCGTCGACTGCACCCCATTCATACGAATAAGATTACACCCTCCCCCACTCCACTGTATAATCGATTGTGAGGGAGAGACAATTACAACAAAACTATCGCGGCTAAATGCGGGGTAACTACCCTCTCTGAAAACATGTGATGCGGCGACTAACTAACCCCTCGTAAACTCCGAGACAGAAGGTACTTTGTACCGAGCTCCTAAACTTTATGTTGAATGGCTTCCATGAAACACTGACAGTTACTCAGCTCAGAAGGCATTTGGAGCCTATAAATTTTAATCTAACCCAGTTGTTAATTAACGCGTTCTCAAACGCTCATAATTGTACCCGATCCATAGTCAGATTATCCAATCCATATCTTAACGCCATGTTTATCAAATATCCATGTCATTTCTAGCCATCTATCTACACACATTTCTTCAAAGCGGTCCTTTCCTTGATGTTTTCTTATTAAATTTATGAATGAATTTATTGTTCTAAGTTTAAATCGTCCTATTCATTACTCTTGATCAGATTTAAATACTTCCCGTAGCGCTTTGTTTTCAAACACCCTCATTCTGTATGAGATCTGACACCATCATCATAATGATGATGGAGGCAGTAAACTCCTCTGAAACGTCGGTAAATATCTAATAAAGTTCATAGTACACATATTGGGGGCTCTATATATCTACTGGCTTTTCCATAATAATATACTTGTAAAAATATTTATATATTTTCTTCTAAAAGATTGATTTTTTCAACATTTTAGATGTAAAAATATTTAATAACTTTCTGGGTTTATGTGTCAGAAATATGGAAAAACAAGTCAGTGTCTTATTTTGGTATAAATTTAATACTTCTATTATACATAATAATGAGAAAAATATACCCTATGTCTATAAACAACCAAGTTTATGTATAATAGAAGAAAATAAATATGTTTACAAGTAAGTTACTACAACTGTAGAATTTGTAGTTATTTAGAAAAATGTTCTTCAATCTGCTAAAATTACACTGGGGATGAACACAGTCTCTGATAGTTTCAGAACCACATAAAACAACGTATAACATGGCAGTTTGATAGGTGAATAAATATTAATGTATTGAATTTTAACTAACATAATTACTACCACTTCAACTGTCTTTGTAATTACTGTCCACACGGTCCATGTACAAAAGACGACTCGATCCGAAGAACGAAATTCAATGACAGCGGTTCTAGACTTCACTACTGACAGGAGAGCGTGTCTCTGCGCTGGCATGAGAGTTCATCAGGAGCCTAACCTGCACCTGGCCTCACTCTTCACAGATTTATGAGTCTTTGCTCTTTTATTAAGAACACTCTGAGCCAGGGAGACGTGAGGATATTTCATTTTTCTAAGTTGGAAATGTGTTATGTTCATCACAGAGCCCACATTTCTTAACGTAATGGAATAAAGCTGCAGTTTACCTGCACTAGAGTTCCGTATCCGCATTCATAACTTCAACAAAATCTTAATATTGTGAGGTGGTGATAAGTGGAGGGTGTCTTAGTGACAAAATGTCATGATACGTCCATTTTCAGCTTTGAAGATGGAGACAGTATATTCCTCCGAAACGTTGGTATGTACCCACAATTCCATGAGGCCCTACAACTCAGATCAACATAGATGGATTGTCGTATCAATAAAGACGATATAAAAAGATATTATTTTTAAATGAAGAGGGGCTTCAGTGGCATTGCTTTGTTTTTAGTGAAAAGTGTCTGTCTTAGAGCCACTAAGTATGTTGACGTTGTGTAAGAAACAAGCGAAAGATGATTTCCCTTTTGGACAAATCCGACAACTCACTTTTCGGAAAAGACAAATACTGGAGTTGAGTTCTGCGTAAACGAATTTCAGTTATGTACATTTCTTTGCAATAACTAAACTTTTATCACCGAGACGATCGTAATTCGCTTTGTTTCTTTAGGCAAAATATACTTAAAAGTATTCGTTGTCGGGATTTTCCCATCGTCTGTTTTTTAAAATCACGACGTTTCGGAGGCTGGTTCTGTCTCCGTCTTCAAGTGAGAGGCACCTACTTGGATGCCAAGATTTTTAGCAGGGATTTTATGTCAATTTTTTTGCGGTTTCAGAACTGGTCGCTTACAGAGCTGTATTAGCGGTCTTATAATTTTTATTTTTTCATTTAAGTATTATGATCTACTGACAGAACCCGTACTTGGGTGGATAAGTTGAAATAATTGCACAATTTATATTGTCGTGACAGAGTAGGTACCTCTCACCAGAAGACGGAGACAGAACCAGCCTCTGAAACGTCGTGATTTTGAAGAACAGACGATGGAAATAGTCCTGACAACGAATAATTTTAAGTGTAAACTACCGTTGTCAAAACCCTTTAGGATAAAAATATACTGTTGAACGTGAGTACCAATAACCATTTAATAACATTTAAAAGGAGTAAAATTTGTTTCTACTTTTTAATAAAAACAACAATAATTTAAACCACGCTTAACTACACTTCCTACAAAACATGACAGAATTTTAAAGATGTTACCAGCTACCACAATATCAAGGGGAAAATCTGAAAGTGTTTTACAGCGAGATCTGAGTTTAATCGTCTGAAAATTTCTGGCAGAACTTCTCCTAGAAGATGGACTAGAAGAGGCGGGTCCATCGCATGGTCTGCAAGATTTCCTAATTTACATCCTCCACAATGGTCACTTGTGTACACGATTTAAAGGAATACACAGTATATGCTATGGATGTAGTTTATCACAAATGCGATTCAGTGCCTTCTGGATATTAAAATATCTGATAAACATACGGGGGACACTAAAGGGGCACAGATTGAAGTTGCTTAAGGTTTAAAAACTCTCAGATTTTATCTCTCATGTGAAGAAAACAGCTGTTTTATAGTTTGCAAAAATTTTCACAATGAAATTTTTAAAACACAACCATTATTTTTGACATTCTGTATTATTTTCCTCCGACAGTCACTGATGTTAAGTAACTTTACGTTTGCCACACATATTGGCCACTTGAATGGAGGCGAACGATACGGATGAGCACGATTCTGATTAGATCACATTTTAAATTCGACTCTCACTTAATATTCTTGCGTTCCAGCAAAAAAAATTGTTACCTGAAAAGCTTCAATGGAGGAGACTAGCTTTCAGACAGATGAGATTTTGGGAGGATGATATTAAAATGAAATTGGAAAAATAAAACTTGAACTAGATTCAGGTGGCTCAGGATATTATGTAATGGCTGGCTTTTGTGAACACTGTAATGAATCTTTTCTGACCGTCCGAGTTAACGATCATTTTTAATGTAAGACTGTACGACGTTAGTGAAGAATTTTTGGTATGAATATCATTTTAGTTCCTCTGTGTTTATTTTCTTTTCTTTGGCAAACCTGTTGGGGTGAAGTAGATTAAAGTGAACTGGTTAAATGACAATCTCGAACCTTGGGATTCCAACAGTGAAGATAACAACCAGAATACAGACTGTCGTCTAAAAGTGTAGTCCAGCCCGTTGTCATAGTATTCTTGAGACCCAACCGATAAACATCGTTTAATTGTCCGTCTAACCTGCAGCAGTTACTACAAAGCGTGTTGATAGTTTAATTCAATGAAAAGGAGGTCAGAGTGTTACACTATGTATTTCTGGTCATCCATTCACCGAATTTCTAAGGTTCTCGGTTGTCAGAATGTAGTCGATCAAAACACATCAGGCCGCAGACATTATCATTCTGTTTCAACCAAACCTATACACAAAGCTACAACAAAGAATACTTTTAACATCTACAGGTCTCTTACACAGATTATTAACGGAACATATGGCATCATGAATGTACAGAAGTGTTTAAGTACTGTTTCACGAAAGACAGGAAGTTATCATTTTATAAAATTCAATGTTTCTTTTTCAACAAAGTTACGTTAAGTACTCAGAGGTGGAAGAATGGCATTATGATCGATCGTAGACAAGGTGTTAGGATGGAAGATGGATAGAATTTGTCCAAGACCTTGTTCAGTTGTAGCGTTGGTTATTACTACCAAGGAGGTATTTGAGTGGTGCAATAATTCTTTGCGGAGATTCCAGACTCAGTCCCATGCGAATTTTAAAGTGGGCAAGGTGACAGTGTGATAGGATTTTCTATTAACACAATTTCTGAATGGATTAGAGAAAGGGGAAGAACGGGCTTCATGGTCCCCTAAATAATAATTTAATTCACGTTTAGTAAAATAGAGTCGGATTTGTCATCTTATGAAAAGATAATGCTGTGTTGTCATGTTTCCTCCCTGAATATTAGTGAATTGTGTGTTAAATATAATGTGAAACAAGACGAAAGGATAATTGAAAGACTTATAGAATGGAAAGAGCATTACAAGGTACAATGACGGAATGTACTGACATAAATCAGTTAAATCCGTATTGCAAGTGTTCAATTTCAGATTCAAAATAAGTTCCTGGGGAATAAATTTAGACTCCTTACTCCTTCACTTAACCTTCTGACTCAATTTAATCCACGACACGTTCCCACAACTTTTTTCCCTAAGATCCTTCCAATATTTTTATCTTAATAGCCTGACGCTAACAGAACGTGAAGTTATCGAACGTTAAGTGGTTAGTACTCCTGCTCCTATTCTGAAAATCCATGGTTCAAATCTAGATTTGGAGACCGGATATCCTAATTGAGGTTCCTAGTGGTTTTCCTGAGGCCCTCCAGGCAAATGCCAGGGTAATACTTTAAATTAAGCCACGATCGCTTCCTTACATACCTCTTTGAATTATTATTATTATTTCTATTTCTGCCTTTGAAGTATCAATGGCTATTCAGCGCCTTAAACCTTCCAAATGTGTTGGATTGGATGAAATTCCATCATTTATTATCAAGGGTTGCTCGGACATATCTATTCCTTTACTAACACATATTTTTAATCTTAGTGTATCTTCTGCTACTTTTCCATCTTTGTTGAAGTAAATGGCTGATGTTCCTATATTTAAAAAAGGAGACAGTACCAGTGTTAGTAATTACAGACCCGTTTCAATTCTTAACAATTTTTTCAAAATATTTCAATTTGTTATTTATGACTATTTATCTTATTTTTTTAAACACAGACTTAATCCTGCCCAGCATGGGTTTAGAAAATTTAATTCTACTTCAACTAATTTGGTTACTTACTTAAACTCCATTACGCCCATTGTTATCACACAAGGTCAAATTAATTCTATATACTTTGACGTTAGTAGTGCCTTTGACACGTTCCCCATAACATCCTTCTTTACAAGCTATTTTGTTGATTGGTTTTGTAGTTATCTTACCAAAAGACATTCCTTTGTACGCATATTGGGAAAGCTTTCGTTTCCTTATCTTCTTAAGTGTGGAGTGCCTCAATGTTCTACCTTAGGCCCCTTACTTTTTAACATATTTATTAATGATATTTGCGACTCTCTTCCCGATTCCAGTTATCTGTTGTTTGCTGACGATTTAAAGATATATCGTAATATTAAAAACGTTTTTGATTGTAAGTTGCTGCAGCATGATATTAATGCTGTGCAAAATTGGTGCCATAAAAATGGTATGAAGCTTAATTTAGGTAAATTCACAATTATATCTTTTACTCGTAAAACAAGCAGCACATATTTCAATTACAAATTATTTAGTTTATTGTTTGTTTCTTTGTTTGTTTGTTTTTTAATGTTATTTTTAGTGCTTGGCTGTTATTGGCCTCTTTTGGCTTTTGCCAAGCACTCTAATAAATGAATTGAATTATTATTATTATTATTATACTCTGGTTTCCCTTCAATACGCATAAATCTTTCGCCTTTTACTAACGATTTCCGTGGAGGGAAACATATGATGAGTCTTTAAATACTTAAATTATTATTATTATTATATGTGGGGTTAGATGGAATTCCTTTGCTAATAATTAAGGGTTGTTCTGATATTTTTACTCCCTTATTAACCTATATTTTTAATTTAAGTCTAAATAGTGCCACCTTTCCGTCCCTGTGGAAACAAACTGCTGTTGTTCCCGTGTTTAAAAAAGGAAACAGTTCCACTGTTAGTAATTATAGACCCATTTCTATTCTTAATAACATTTATAAAATATTTGAATTTATTGTTTATGATCAATTGCAAAAAAATTTTTAAGTACAGATTAAGTCCCACAAAGCATGGTTTTCGTAAATTTAATTCCACAGCAACAAATTTAGTTACTTACCTTAATTCCGTTTTACCTACAGTGTCTACTCAAGGACAAACAGATTCAGTATACTTTGATCTTACTAAAGCTTTTGACTTAGTTCCTCATTATATTCTTCTTGGTAAACTTAGAAACTTTGGACTATCACCCAGTTATGTTGATTGGTTCCATAGTTATCTTTCTGACAGACAATCCTTTGTTCGTGTATCTGGAACTCTTTCGTATCCTTATCGTGTTAAGTGTGGAGTGCCTCAGGGTTCCACCCTAGGCCCCTTACTTTTTAATATATTTATTAATGATATTTGCGACTCCATACATAACTCAGAGTGCCTTTTATTTGCTGATGACTTCACGATATTTTGTAGTATTAGCGATGTTGATGACTGCAAAATGTTACGGCACGACATCCATTCAGTGCAAAATTGGTGTCTTATGAATGGGATGCAACTTAATTTAAGTAAAACGACTGTTATATCGTTCACCCGAAAGACAAGCAGTATTTACTTTAGTTACAAATTGTGTAACAACCTGGTGGCACGTTCCCAATGTGTTAAAGATCTCGGTGTTCTATTGGACTGTAAGCTTTATTTTCACCAGCATATTAACTACATATTCTCACAAAGCCTAAAAATGCTTGGTTTGATTCGGTATATTACTTCTTCCTTCTCCACTATTGATAGCCTTTTGGTTTTATACAGTTCTTTAGTCCGTTCCAAAATTGAGTATGCATTCGTTGTTTGGAACTCTATTACTAATACTGGTTCCTTTAAATTGGAAAGGATTCAAAGGAAATTTGTAGCTCTAATGTTACACTAGATTCTTTAATGGCGTTTGTGCCTATAATTATGATGATATATTAGTTAGATTAAACTTCTTATCGTTACATTTAAGGAGGAGTTTTTGGATGCGCTTTTCCTCATCAATGTTTTTAAAAGCAAAATTATTTGCTCATCTGTTTTTGATACACTTAGTCTCTGCATACCCACTAGGTCTATCAGAGACTATTCTACATTTACTGTACAACGTAATTTCAAGGCCAGTCCCTTTGCCAGATGTGTTTCTGCTGCCAATGCAGTCTGTAGGAGCATCGACATCTTTAACAAAGATCGTGTTTTGCTTACTGATGTCAATCAGCTTTTTAAACAATAATCATTGTTCTTTTTTATTGTTTATTTAGTATAACATTTTATTTTGTATGTTGTTTGTCCAAATATGAACTGATTTTAATTTAATTATTATTTTACTTGTCCATAACAAGTAGCTCATTTACGTATTAATTATTTTGCAATAAATTATTATTGTACATTTATATATTCAGTTCATTGTTATTTGTTTTTGTGTTGTAATGTTTGTATTTGTTGTTAGTGCTTGGCTGTTATTGGCCTTTTTGGCTATTGTCAAGCACTTCAATAAATGAATAAATGAGATAAATGAAATTATTATTATTATTTAGACATCATTTCTTATATTTACTTGCTGTGCTAACTGCATCTTACTTTGTGATATTTAATTTTATAAGTTTCTTCTGCTTTTTATTGTTTAATGTTTTTATTTAGTATTATTGAATTGAATTAAATTACTTAGGTATCGTATTTAGCCCATTTACTTGTGAAATATTATTCAATATGGTACATTTATATATTTAGTTTCATTTGTTTCTTTGTTTTTGTGTTTGTAATGTTTTACTTTTATTATTATTGAAATGGAATTAATTATTTTTATATTTTATCCTGCACTCTGGTTTAGTGCTTGGCTGTTATTGGCCTTACTTGGCTGTTGTCAAGCACTTAAATAAATGAATTGAATTCAATTATTATTATTATTATTATTATTTGAATTGAATTGGATTGAATTATTATTCTCTTGTACTGTATCTATAATTGGCCTTCTGACAGTTGATACAGCACACTAATAATAAAGAATTGAATTGAATTATTCAATTTAAATTCTACTCTATACAGTATGGACTGCTGACACATCGTTAAATTCACTTTCAATAAAGATAAAAGAGGGACGTGAATTTCGGATGATTCCCAGATCAGCTGGGTTATTGAGTAACCGGGTTGAGGTCTGTTTTTTCTCCCAGACATAACAGGCTAATGCTTGCACTATGAAGTACACTGAAACAGACTACAACCGTTACCTATCACTTCTTTAAATTCGCCCTTTATAATTGTCCTCACATATTTTTTCAAAGCTACGTGATTTCTGTAGTTTATTTACTAGTTTTTGTTGTACAAGATTTCTCTACGTACTTTAGACAGACGTCAAAAAGTTAATATGACATCGCAAGCAATCTTAAAACTGACTTAACGTGAGCTATACTTAAAATGCAGATTTCCATAACAAGTCACAGAGTCCTTTGTGAAAAATTGGATACATTGTGAGAGATAAGATTGGTGTTAAAGGTTGAGTGACGTCTTTAACTATTTTAATACAAATTATACCTGTAAATTGTAGACTGTTTACTTTAACACGCAGTTTCTCAGTATTTAGCCTAAACAAATTATTCGTGGGTTTCGATTGTCTTTGAGAATAAACAGCAATTTTATCTCAAAACATCATCGAATTACTTTTTGATAAGAACTGAAAACCACATTAACTATTCCCGTGTACTTATACAACTGGATGCCAGACCTTGAAATTATATTAGTATTCAGCCTTTCGATGCTGGTATTACCATATCTTATTTCTAGCATTTTACATTATCTTGTTTTATCCTTGGTGACTCATAAATTATTAATTATTTAAATATCACAAGTATAGTTACTTTAACTGCTGACTGATGGCGGAACACGTTTATATCACTGGTATTCTGAAACAAACAAACAAACACACACACACACACACACACAAAAGATCTAATCTGAATATCCAGTGGTTTTAAATGAGAAATCTCGTAAAGAGCAAGAAAACTGTTGAGGAAATAACCTTACTATAAATATGCACCTTGCATCTTTTCAAAACCTCTCGTAGTTAAATTTTGAATTACGGGGCTAAATGTTCTGTGTCACTTTGCAAAAGCAATTTCATTCCCCGGGTTTTCAGGAATGGTCATGATGTGGTGGTATAACATAAGCCCCGGATTTGTAGCATATTACTGAGCTCGGAACTGGGGACTAAGCCCCCTCTATTAATTAATTCGCAACCATTTACCGCAAAAAATTAACACAGGATTATCTTCAGCAACTAGTGAGCATAATATCTGTGGCTTATAATCTCTTTTCTGTGAACTTAAGGTTAATATCACATTTAAAAAACTCATATTACTTCTTCAGACCTTTATCACCTGCCTTTAATGTCTTCTCCGTTCGTCTGTTATCCTCCAGCTTCAATTAAAGCCACAAATATGACACATCATTTAGCCGATTTTCATTAGTTTTTACAAGATCCAGTTATTAGTTCCTAGCGTAAGCCACATTAATCCAGTCGATATTTTCACGCCCTATATCTTATGATCTATTTTAATATTGTCCTCATACGCACGCTTACATCTTCTCTTGATACAAGTCTGAAACATACACAAAATTAGTAATACGGTTATTTTTTGTCCAGGTGGCTGCACGAATTTATGACAATAGTTTGTCATTAGGAAAATCTTGCAAGTTAGAGGACATTATTGTCAATACTTTCTTGCAAAATTATTTAAATATAAGTAAATATTTTGTTGTCTGCCTTAGAGAAACTTTTTGAATACTCTGTACTGGCGATGAATATAAAACTATGAAACTGGATATCGAGTCTCCTTTTACTGTCTGTTCTCGTTATTACCCTGTTCGCTATCCACTTACCACATTTTAGTAGACGAAGTTTCGCGCAAACTGAACAGACCAGCAAAATGTATTTTTATGTAAAAACTTCGTATAAAGACGACACAGAAGTGACGTATCAGGAGGACTAGAACCTAAGCTTGAAATGTCTTGGCGACCTGACAATACCATGAGCACTGTCGGTGGGATGTATTCATTTGTGGTGTAGCGAGCTGGTCGACTACAGGGTCGAAGTGACCCACACGTATCTGCCAGCGATACCTGGCAGCGCGCCCACCGGAGCAGCGGCGGCTCGTGATTGCAGTCCGGCAAGATTTTAAATGCTTCGAAGTCCGTAATAAAACTGACAATGAATTGGTTGAAATCAGTTCCTTTATTATACTGTTTTCCAACAGAAGTGAGTCTATAACAGGCTGACAACACTAAAGAAACTACACTGAGTATATAAAATCGATCTAAACGCTTTCACGTTTTGCTGAAAATGTCCAAAAACATGTATATGCAATTTGCAGAAATAACGAACCTAGCTGATAGACCGTATCTTAATGCACTGCTCATGTTGAAGGTAGAAAATTATCTTATTTGCCTTGTAGGCACATATTAATAAGAAAAAAGCCCCAAGATTTCGTCTGGAATCCGAAAATAAACTGTTGATAGCCAATATCAAAGACGATCTTCAATAATAAATTAAATGACTTTGCTAGTGGAGAACACTGAATTTTTTAGTCGATGGTAAGAGGCACTTCGGAGGGCGTAGGTATAGATGGGAAGGAAATATTGAAATTCTTTTTAAGACAGTAGGTATGAAGATAGCCACGGTGGTCTAGCGGTTAGAACACTGGCCTTGTAATCCAGGGGTCTCGGGTTCGATTCCCGGCGGTGCCCGAATTTATAACTTGTGTTGGGTAAGGCCGTGGTCTAGGCAACACGGAGTTTTCCTCCGGGGGGCTTCCCCGGTTTCTCCGTGGTATCCCAACAATTACTCCATTCACACACAGAAGAAGGCAATGGCAAACTACTTCTGGATCATCTGCCAAGAACGTATATGAACAGGTTCCAGTCCGAGAAAAGGATGGAAGGATCCTGTTCATATGGACCTGTCGTCAGACAGAACACTAAATAAAAATAAAGGTATGAAGATTTGGATTGGAGTTATTTGGATCACGACAAAATCAAAGTGGTGGGCTGTTTTAAAGATAGTAATGAACTTTCTGGTTCCTTAAAGTGTACGGAATTTCTAGAAATTCAGAGTAGCTGTCACCTTCTCAAGAAGGGCTTTGCTTTATTGAGTTAATAAAAAATCGATCTTGATAAAAGGGGTTCTATGACACAACTTAGGTACTCAGTAAAGTAGGCAGTTTGTAATCAGGTCAGTCATTCATTTAGCTCGCAGGCTGCTTGGACACTTACTTATGTAATATACCTCAGAAGTAGGAAATGCATGTAAAAGAATTCGTCCGTTTCGAGTTATTTGGGCCATGACTGTGTAAGCTTCGCCAGCGCAATTAGGCGCGTAATATGTCTGCTCAACTTTCATTAGATTTGCCGATAAATTTCCCGAGACCCAAGCGGCATAACGACTCGCAAATAAAACCAAAACGCTGCGACAGCGCGTGATACACATTCTTGAAAGTGTTCCAGCAGCGATCGTCAACTGTCCGAAAGCCTGGTCCTAAATTCGAGACGGGACAGGGGAACTATGGTTTCTTGGGATTCAATCCAACTACCGAGGAAACTCCGGCGTTTTAAATTATTTTCGAAGAAAGTTGAGTGTAAAACCGTGTTTCGATTTATAAACTCCATTTCCATCACTGACCATTTTATTTGCATTGCAATTACCTAGCTTACGTACGTAATCTTATGACTGCACACAGATCGTACTGTGTGTGTGTGTGTGTGTGTATGTGCACATATACGAGGTGCGATCGAAAGGTTTCCAGACTGCGCCTATAAAAACCCGTACACTTATCTCAGGTATTAAATTCATCCATCACCCTCGAAGTAGTTCCCCTGGGAGTGAACACAACGATCCCAGCGCCGCT
>NW_019059569.1:627407-638133 GCF_000696155.1 Zootermopsis nevadensis
AAATATCCAAATTTCCATCCAGGTATAAATCATATGGAGATCAGACCTAACGAACCAAATTTACGTTCAATCTTGAAGGCTTACTTTACAACATTTGAAATTTAATTGGGCTCAAAACCCCTGGAAAATTAATAAAAATCTCCACACAACTGAAATATCAGACTAAATCCGAAACAAGCAATTTTTGAATGATTTGACGTTTAGTTGTTTTGATTCCCAATATAAACTGTTCTAGTAGTGAAGATTTGTACCAGATTCCACTTCATCAACAAAAAGAAAGAAATCGTTAGCAAAGAGACAAACTTTTCAACGAAGTGTTGACTTACAGTGTACCACTTCAAGTATATTTTTGTCTCCGGTTCATTTCTTGTTATTACAGTACAAACATGTTTGTTCCTACAGGGCAGACTAAATTAATCTTCAGAACAAAATGACGTTTGCTTCTACAGTACGTGGAACAATCTACTTAAGGGGCCTTAACGTATTTTCGTCATAAAATTGCTCTTACGGGATAATTTCTCGGCAGACACGGGATTTGATTTAGGCGCTAGTGAATGGTGAAGTCAGTATTTTGAAGTGGCTCCAGACTCGAGGCACTAAATCGATTGATTTCCGTGCACTGACTCGATTGATTGGAATTAGTTAAAATATTCGTATAGCTCATCTCTATTACAGACATTAAAATAAATGTATCGCTCATTGCTAGCACAATATTAGAGACTTGATTTTAAGAATCCAATTTGTTTACAATTCAGATGTATTGTTTATTCCAAAGCCACGCCAACAAAATGTTATGAGTGTGTTATTACGACAGAATCATTATAAACCGCAAGTTATTTGCGTTCAAGAACAATGAAGACATTATGCAGGCTGTGCCAAGCCACCAACATAACTACACACAGCCAAGTTCAGTTATCTGTGACCGTGTATGAAACAAACAAAATGTATTTCTGAGAATAAGCTCTGTCAGTACTTTTGACTGACATACAGACCCAAACATGAGAAGCAGGGGAATTACTGCCCTGAAATTGGTCTCTGTAGAGAAGGAAAATTTTATTATCTGCTGAAGCCAGATTAATGTACTGGTTTTGAAATATATCAGGCCTACACATACATGTGTCAACACAATACAAGTCCAAACTAAATGTGACGTATGCCCTTATTTCCGTGTGTGTGTGAATGAAGATATTAGATTATTTATGATGGATGTGATACGATTATATATTTAAAGAGAGAGGGTTCGGTTTCAGGAAAAACTATGTTACTTAGTAAAAATTGTTCTTATGTGTGTATTTCACTTACAGAATCATTTGAGACAATGTGATTCTTAATCGAATTTGCTTTTCAGGTTCATGAGTCATGGAAAAGAGGAGAGCATAGTTGAGATATGAGTTTTCCAGGGGGCTGCCTTCTGGATGGTCGTGCAATGTATTCTGGTAGAATTTTACGGAAGTTTTAGAGGGGCTTGTTTTCTCTATCATCAGGGTAATAAATTATTAAATTAAATTTAATCAGACTACACCACACAATAACCAACAAAAACCCACCAGATAACCATCTTCAAGGAAACAGTTGAGAGAATTGTATTAAAACCCATACGGTCTGCTCCTTCAGAGACTTAAACACAAAAATAAAAGATTTTATTACAGTGAGTGACATATTTTAACTATCAGAACATTCAAAGTATATCTCTGTAAGAAGGCTTCAAGAACATCACCATGGGAAGAAAGCTCGTTTCTCGTTACACAAACCATTACAAAGGGATTGCGAGTAAAGCCCTTTGAAATTACTGTACAGACCGCTTGACCAATGACGATACATTATCACCTGGACCCGTTGCTGAAGAGGATACTTGGCTGGGTGGTTATGCGGATTATAGAAGATCCAGTACAATCCAGGGATCAGAGCGGCCGATGTAATGGTCGCGCAACGTCATCTTGAAACAAAGTAGAAAGATGCACTACAGCAGAGCACAGATGCCCTCCAAATGCGTTAGATGTTAATTTATTGCAGAAACAAACATTTCGATTTGAATGTAATCACAAACTGCGCACGATAGTCAACTATTTTTATAACCCATTTTATTAAATACACACCATACCAAAGAATTTAAATAACAATTTTTGTTCATTAAGTCACTCTAGTATCTGTGGCAACAATATTTTGTTATTATATGAAGAATATTAAAATTTCTTAGGTTACAATTGTGGTCTCTAGCAACATGATTCTGGTACCAAATTTGAAGTGGAATTATTAGCCGGTTTAAAAATGAGAGACGTACTGGTGGGTTATGCTATACGCTCGTCTTACCTTGTAAAATAACTATGAGAATGCCTGCATTGTTACAGCGCGAAAATTCGATAAACCCTTTCTTTTTTCACTCTTTACTGCCCGAACGTTCTTTAGCCCTGATTACTGCATACGCATCGTTGAATATCACAGAAAACAATTATCCTTAAACTCAATATCTTCACCGGCACTCTAAGCCAGGACAGTTAAAGGGTTTATGACTTTAATTCGTGTAATGTCTTCCCGAAAACGTGAAAATTTTAACTTAGTGCCGTTCTTCTATCGTGCTTAGTTTCCGAGCTACAGAAACCACCCTCACCGGGACTCGAACTCAGGACTCTAAGTGGAATTTTTATCTTCGTGTGATATCTTTCTTCTCTCAAGGAAAAGCATGCGAATTTTGGTGTGAATTGATTTATCCGTTCTCGAGATATAAATAGATATACATACTTACAGTAGAATTTGATGTTCTCACGAAAGTGAGTGAGAAATATAGACTACACGACACTACTACCCAGAAGGCAGCCATCTTCATACATACGAGGTTTCCAGACTGCGCATATAAAAACCCGTACACTTATCTCGGGTATTAAATTCATCCATCACCCTCGAAGTAGTTCCCCTGGGAGTGAACACAACGATCCCAGCGCCGCTGCCAAGCCTGGAAGCATCCCTGGAAATCTTTCTTTGTCAGCCTGTCAAGCACCATCTGCGATTCTGCCTGAATCTCTTCTATCGTCTCAAATCTCCTTCCCTTTAGCTGAATTTTCAACTTTGGGAAGAGGAAGAAGTCACACAGAGCTTAGAAAGGAAGTTGGGGTCGGATCTTGCAAGATCTTTGAGCTCCTGACAAACGAGAAGTCGATTCTGCTTCTAGTCCTCTGACAGGATGCGTCGCATGTGGAGTTCTTCCTTTAGAATCAGCTGACAGGCCCCATAGCCTATCCCAACAATGCTTGCGTTAGCATTTCATAAATTTCCGTAGCCGTTTTGGCGAGTCTTTGGCAAAATTTGATGCACACGCCATTCCGAAATCGCAGGAGGGTCGGTGTAATGCACTACCAAAACGCCCGTAACTAAGAAACAAATGCTAATTCGATAATGCCGGCTGGCACACTGATTCACTATGAATGTAGGCCGCACCCCCTAGCGGCAGAAGCTCGTACTACATCCGGTTCGCCCTCTATTGACACAGTCTTGAAACTTTCCGATCGCACCCCGTATAAATTCGAACCCGAGACCCCAGGATTACAAGGCCAGCGTTCTAACCGCTAGACCACCGTGGCGTCTGAAACGTTCCCTGGACGAAGATAAAGGAACAAGCACACTGCTGAGGACAACGGGTGTTATTCTTAAAAGGAACATAACATTACACGCGAACATGGTGTGTACGCGATTCAAAATGACAACAGAACAAAAATGGTAGCATATCGTCTCGGTAAGTCCACTTACTTATCACCTTGTGCAAATAAAAATACTTTGATAATAGCACAAAGGAGCAGCGACGGACAGCAACTCATCCCAATCCTACACACCACGTGTCTTGGCGAGGCTGATCGAGTACGCAAAGAACGCCTCTGATGGGATGGTTGCAGCTCCCGAAGACGCGTTTTATCTGATCTTCGAGTGTAAGAAGCCGGACGAACACAGCAAACACTAACCTCTGCATTTTAATATTATTAACAGCAAATAAGAAAATTCATCGAACGTCCAGAGTTCGAATCGGAAAATCACACAAAATCTTCCTACTTTAAATCTCCAATAGACGGAAAATATATTTAACACGTTCTCTAGTAAAACTGGGGACTTCACGATAAAATTTTGAGCGACCCTGTAATGTTATACGCCATTTTCAATTGACAATGAAACAGAAATGTCATTAAGTAACTAGATGGCTTAAGAGATGATAATGTTGCGTCATATTGTGTTGAACATATATTTGTTCAATTTTATCAGTCTAATCACAATAAAATATCATTATTAAATATTAAAATATTAAAATATTACAATTAACATTTAATATTTAAAATTTAAAATATATTAAAACGATGCTCTAATGTAAATCGAACATTTCGATAACAATTTTAACTTTACATGCAATATAAAAGTTGGCTCAAAAAGCAATTAAAGCATATGAACTGAGATAAAAAGGACGATAAGTTACAATCGATTTAACAAACAATACAATGGGGAAAACAAGAAATATCTTGTCAGTACTGGCGGGGATAATCGTCTTTGACAAAAGAAAAGCGAATTATAAAAGGACGGCAGAACAATATTAAAATGTACGTTTCTATAGAAGTGTTAAAGACGATTGTATTGAACAGGATATAAATGTATTTAAAATACGAACTTTAATTTTAGAAAAATTCACATTGTTACATATTGTTTGTTTGCTTTTGTTTACTAATTTATTTAGCAAAACATTGACAGCTGTGTAGGTTATACAGCTTGAAAAGTAAACAAATGAAGGCTACGTAGAATCTGGTATAGATTTTCATTATCCTGCAAATCCCTCCACAAGTCAGTTAAACGAATTGCTGTAATCGTGGCCATAAAGAACGGAGTTTTTACCTTGGTACCGGTATTGTATACGATAAAATTAACATGCAAAATTATTCTTAGTTTACAACTGGGTCATCTATGAAGAAGATAAATCATCGTCCTCTATCCTTTTGTACGGGACAATCTTAATACTTAAAATCACAAGTAACACCAAATTCAAAAGTTCGTTCACGCTATTAATGCTACCACAAGCAGTTATTTTTTTGTCCGACACATTGGTAGTAATGCATGGATAAACCCGTAACCTGATCGCAGGAAAGAGACGATAATTAGTCTTCGTGTTTTGTAGGGGAGAGCAAAATAAAATAAGACAAAAGGAAATACGTTGGTGAGGGACGTGGACAAATTAGGCACTGCCTTTTCCAAAGACGCGCTTGGTTGTAAGCCGAGACAACATGGAGTGACGCGTTCGAATCCCGCGGGTTTACATTTTATGTTATCGACAATGATTTTCTGAAATTCTACACTAACTATTGCTTTATTATATGTACATTAATATTGTGTTGTGTATTCTCAAGTGTCTTTGGTATGTTTGAAGTACGACGTTTCGTAAGTTGCTTCTATTCTCGTCCTTAGATAATTCTTTATGTTTATACTGCTAGATGTCTAGGATTTGAGGTGTGTCTTAAGATTGCTGTCTTCTGGGTTGTTCCGCCGTGTAGTCTGGTAGATGTCCACCAACGTTTCAGAGCTCCATGCTGACAGCATGGACCTCTGAGACGTTGGTGGACATCTACCGGACTACACGGCGCAACAACCTAGAATACAGCAATCTTTATACTGATAGTTATTTATATTTTTTATTTTAAAATTATTTGTAACATTTTGGATCGAACCCAAGGCCTTTTGAATACTAGGGCGCACGGGCGGTCCAGTGGTTAGGATACTAAAAACATTCAACCACTGTCACAAAGCTTTGGAAAATTGTTGCTTTGAAACGTATATCTTTTTGTCGTTAAATTTCCTTCCTCTGCGGGAAGATCAGAATGTCTGTTTTAACAGGAACACAGATGTATGTGCACAAAAATCCATACACAAGGGGTAAATGGGTGGGGTGCATGTACATGTGAGGAGTGAGGGACGAGTATACATGTTTTAGTTCCGAACGTCACCGTAAACATAGAGATTAATTTAAGTGGTAGGAGGGACCCCTGGTACGTTGCCCACTATTCAATATTTAATATGTGCAGTACACACTTTTTCATCTCCCGTAGCTGATGAAAGGTGACCGAAGTGTATCTGTTCTTACAGAAACCCAAGTTTCAACATCGTGTTTACAAAAGCTGTGAATTAGAACTTTCTCTGAACAAGTTAAATTTATCACATACCATTTATCAGGAATTCATTTTAATATTATCATCTAAATTGTCCCTAGAATATAGTCGGCATTAAATCCGTATTTATGTTCGCAGTTATCTCTCATACCGAATATTTAGGCGCCAGATTTGTATTTATGGATGACGGTTTCCAACTTTTGACCAAGTTAGCGCCTTTCTTGATTGCTAATGTTCGGTATTCTCCTCAGTATGTTCAGCGAATAGTAGGAAGTGTTAAATAGGCTACTATTTATTCTCTACAATTCATTTCCTCTTCATTATTTATTACACTTACTTCATTTCAGTTGGCTCTACAATTGAAACGTACATGTATCCGGAAATACCCGATTGTCTAGGAAAAACTAGAATACATAATTCAACGTAACCTAAAATAAGCTACCCTAAACTAACAACCAACTCCAAACTCCTAACAACGACAGGAGATTCTGGTTTTGCCAAGGACAAACTAGTTTTCGGGTATTTCCAGTAACATCGTGTATATAAAAGACAAGTGATGCTTAGTTGATGACCATTTTTAATTACTATTTTCATTATATTCTTTAATTAAGACAAGTAAGACTTTAATTTTTGCATGTTGCTTTCTTTGTAATTTTAATGAAAATTTGTTTTCAAGCACCGTAGTAATTTAAATTTTCCCGTCATTCTTGACGAGTAATTTACTAGTGGTTAGATAATAAACATTCATTCATAGTTTTAGTTTTGTGGATTGTTGCTTACAAGAGGGTTACCCCTTGTGAAGAAAAACTGTCATCACCAAATAACACATACGTTAAAATGCGGAAACACATGGACAATCAGCATTCGAACTCATAATCACAACATTCGAAATGTCCAAGACCGTTCGCGACTGAGAAATCAATTTTATAAACGAAAATTCCTTTTTCAACGTTTTTGTTGATGTTGGATCCGATGAATGTTCTTTTAATTTCGAGAATCGACACAGTGGTTACATAGGCGTAAGTATCACATTTAGTATTTCTGTATTTTACCGACAATATATTTATGTATTTCGCATCATTCTGAGACTAACATCGATTATTTCCCTAACAAGCTTTAACCTTGAGGTAAAAACTGAATTTTAAATAATGTGACGGAGGCAGTATGACCTCTGAAACGTTGGTAAACATCGACCATACTACACAGCGCAACAACCCAGAAGACAGAAATCTTCATACTCACCGCTTTGAAAACCTCAAATCATAATTGAAACACTATTTACATGATTATATTTTTTTTTGTGGAATGATAAAAACACTGACTTCGTTGGAAGAAAAAGAAATCTCGCAGCATTTCGCTTACTCGTAGCCACCAATTTTTTCTACTATCACATTGCCACTTATTCGCCATTTGTCTTTTTTGACGGCTTTTCAGTCCAGCAGAGGGAGAAATTGAATTCAGAGGAGTGAAATTCAATTTGGCTAGATATATTACAGAGAACATCGAAGAAGGGGGAGGGAGAAATTAAATATAAGAAAATGACCAATATAGCAAAATTCTCAATAATTTGTGGATATCATTTTCTGAAGAAGTCCAAGCAAACCCTTTGCAATCTGTGGGAACGATTCACTTTGATTCTGGCTGCACCATTAAATCTGTCGTTAATTTTCTTGTATAGATCTTGCAAACAATAAGATATATAAAGATCGCAAATAAATATAATATATTGTAACAGTCAAATTCGCAAAACTTTCTCTGACAATAGAACCCTAAGTTCGTAATTGTACCATAAACACCCGTCGCTGGTCTTATCATAAAAGATTTTAATTTAATCTCTGGTACTTATACTATAAAGGTTAATTAAATTAAAAAGCATAAATAAATATATAAGTAAGAGTATACATGCCGAGTAGCACGCATGGGCGAAAAACTTAGAAAAATTATAGAAAATGGGAAATTGATAAGCAGATAATAGTAAAATCAGGAGAATTTGAACTCGATCCAGTGTTTGTATGATAAAGGCGACAAGCAATCGAATTCTGTTTGTTCGATAGCTGAATAGATACGACCATTTTCAGCGAAGAACTTATACCATGAAGCAACATTTTATTTAGTAAGAAACAGTATGTCACTCAGTATCTAAAACTTGTATAATTCTTTTCCTGGAAATTTACCATTTGTTCTACAAACGCTGAGAGACAATCTGAGACGGATTTAAAGCGGCCACTTTCCTTTAAACATGATGATCTGTGGACAGAAAAGAGCAGAAAGTAGTGTTTTGTTCCTGTGCATGATTTATAGTAGAAAGGCATATATATATATATATATATATAATCATAAAATAGTTATTATACAAAGCCTCAAAGTTTCTGACCATTTCCAATCCAAATACCGTACTCTGTAATGGTTCATTAGTAACGCTGTTAAAGTGAAAGCTCAATACAAATTGTTTTGGGGCCACCATATTGTTATTTTACATTTTACAATAAAATTATATTAGTGCGTTGCATAGTATTTAATATTTATTGCCATTAATAATTTGTGGACATTAACTGATGACACTAGTGTCGTTTCCAACTCACACATTTATAACGATTTTCGTGAAGTAAGGACAGTAAGTTCTGATGTTAAAGAGAAGGAAAACAGACACGTTATGATCTCATCCGTCTACTTATTTCAAAAGTCATTAGCGGATTACAGATATACATACGGAATGTGTATATTAGGTCTGCCATAAGATTATTTTTCGTTTTAAAGACATAGGCTAAAATATTTTCAATATTCATTACATGCCTATGAGTACAATCTTTCAAAATGTCTACCATCCGATAAGGAATTTAAGTTTCTCTGTAGCCCACGTCTTCAGATAACTTATTTGAGGGCCCAAAACAAAGGGTTTGCTATAGGAAATGGAATCAATACGATTCGATCATTGTTCAAGGGACGTAGCGCACACAATATTTACTCAATTTCAAAGAAAGGCAGTGGTCTCGAATACAAGAAAGAAGAAGGAGACAACTCGGGACTTGAACTACTGCCAAGATGGAGCTAACGGGACTCAGACGAAATCCATACCCCAGTCGCCTGGAAGCAGGCTACCCTCCACCCATATGCGGAAACAACAGGACGATTGTCACCGAATTGCCGCAATTAGGCGAGGTCGACTGTCGAACGAGATTCGCTGGTTTACTGATCTGTGTAGTTTGTTTCTTGGTTAATTTAACGGCATTCTATCAATCGGCTAAAATACTTAACATCGAATAACTATGAATTTGGGATAGCACTGAAAGAAATGGTCGTATTTTAATGTAATGACTTAGGACAGGATTCTAACCCCGGACCTTCCGAACGAAAATGAAGTGTGATAATAACTATACAGTGACAATCGATCTATGATCGATCAAACGGCACTGAGCCTCCTACACTAAAGTTATCAAATTAGTCTATAAAGAAACAAATGGCAGACTGCAGTTATAATTGTCTGGTAATTACCAGATACATCCAGAGCAAGCCGATCTCATTATATGTCCTCGTGTTATTTTCCTTGTAACGGTTTACATTTAGAAGCTGCAGATTTGTTTGCCAAGAACTACAGTGATTTAACTACAAATTTAATACAATTTAAACAGGGTTTCCAGCATGCATCTTCAATTTACAGACAGTACTGAAGAACGACAGACAGTGTGTAAATATTTCGATAACTGTGTACATTTGAAACCTCTAGAGTTTAGTCGTACACTCGCCAGAGAACTACCCCCATTCCACCAATTTATAAGTAAAAACAGGTTTTCCAGTATAAATACCCTGTAGATATTTCCAAGAAAATACAGTTTCATCTGTATCTGATGATGTTTGTCTTTTGAGGCTTCTTTACGTGTACTTGCTCGACTATCATGTCAGATTTACAAATCACATCTTTCCGATGTTTATCTTTATAGTGTAATGTGAAAACAGCATTTCCAACAAAACCACGCCCCGTACAGAGAAATCTAAAGAAATTAGTTTAATTACATCATACAATGTTTATAATTTCTGACGTTCTGTAATTACAAACCACAGGGCATGGAGACAGTCTTGCTAATAACGTTAACTTTCAAATAGGCACTGTCACCGACACACCCTCTCGGCCTGAATAAAATGTTTCGCTTTTATTTGAGAGCCATATTATCGTGAAATCAAAATGCACGCAGCAACCGAAGTTTTTGGACGGTGGACCGTGACTGAACAGAAAGGTGCTTCAGACAATCTTTGAAGATGGCTGTTTTCTGGATTCTTGTACCGTGTAGTCTGGCAGAAGATTTCAGAGATGATTGCTGCCACCATTATCAGGGGGATGAGTAAACTTCTTCAAGATTACACGGCATAATAACTTATAAGACGGCCATTTTGACAATCGACATAGTCAGAACCTGAAACCTTAGTGTTTTTTCGTTGTACTGTTTCTGTTACCCATTTGCTCTCATCTTTCTTCTTATAATTCTTTCTAATTATTATTCGTCCTTCTGTTTCCTTTTCTTGATATTTTCTTCTCCTTCTGCAACAATTTCTTCCTATCTTTGTCCTTATACTGGATATTTCTCTACGCTTTCCCCTTCTCC
>NW_019059569.1:647999-668592 GCF_000696155.1 Zootermopsis nevadensis
TGTAGAAACTGGATGCTTGTGTAAAGGCAACAGTCCTGGTCGACCTCGTATGACTGATGACAACATTGAAAGATTGCGTGAGGCGTTTCAGCGAAGTCCCCGCAAGTCAGTGGCTAGAGGAAGCAGGGAATTGGGCATGCCAAAAATGACGGTGTGGAACGTGTTGCGTAAGCGGCTATGTTTTAAACCGTACAAGATGCGATTGGTGTAGGCCCTTAAACCATCAGACAAAGTGAAAAGGCGTGACTTTTGCGAGGAGATGCAGTTGAAAATGGAGGAAGATGGTTCGTAGAAAGATTGATCTTCTTCGATGAAACCACATTCCACATCAGTGGCAAGGTGAACAGACACAATGTCCGTATCTGAGGAACCGAGCAACCACATGCACAGATAGAGCACCAGCGTGACTCTCCAAAAGTCAACGTTTTCTGTGCGGTGTCCCGCGAGAAAGTTCACGGCCCATTTTTCTTCGCTGAAGCAACTGTGACTGGCGACTCATTTTTGGACACGTCGGAAAGCTGGTTGTTACCCCAACTGAATACCAATTATGACGATTACATTCTACAACTGGACGGAGCTCCCCCCCCCCTCCCATTTTCACAGGAATGTACGAGTGCTTCTCAATCGTGTCTTTCCACAGCGCTGGATCGGACGTGCTCCTGCAAATGGAGACAACAACCTTCTCCCTTGGCCACCCCGTTCGCCAGATCTTACACCGTGCGATTTCTTTCTTTGGGGGTTCGTTAAAGACAGCGTATATGCACTACCATTGCCCACGTCCATCCAAGAACTTCGTGATCGGATAACGCATGCACTGCAGGCCATTAAACCGGACATGCTACACCGGGTCTGGGATGAGTTTGATTACCGTGTGGATGTGAGTCGTGTGACCCAGGGTGCACACATTGAAGGATTGTAATTAACGCATGAGAAACTTGGACAGTTGCCGCCGCTGACGGTGTATGTTGTGCCCGCGTAAGATGAGAAATAAAGTCTTTATTAACTTTTATGTATATCCTGTAGTGTTAATAGTTGTTGGTTTGTTTACTCTACATTGTGTTATTGCAGTTACACAATCCTACACCTCAGCATTGGTCTTTCTGTACTGTGCTTACTTTAAGCGGTTTTGAGACAAATCACAGACAGGTAGGCTGATTTGTTTAACCTTTTCCTTTCGTAAATTACAAAACTGTTTCACTCTTTTGTATGGAAATCTACAACATACAACTTCGTCTGGTGAAAATTATAAATTGTTGTAAGATTTGAGGTTTTCACAGCGGTGAGTATGAAGATTTCTGTCTTCTGGGTTGTTGCGCCGTGTAGTCTGGTCGATGTTAACCAACGTTTCAGAGGTCAGCGCAACAACCCAGAAGACAGAAATCTTATAAATTGTTGATATTGAAATGAGAACATATATTTGGAACTACTTTTTCCTATTCACATTGACACGTCATAGGCACATTTAGAATAAAAGAGAAAGCTGGTTTCTAAACGAGTTAATCCTATAAATCTTAATGGTAACTATACGTACCATTAACTCTGCATTTTTATTTATGGTTTTCATATGATTTTCTGTGTAAACAGAAATCACTTCCTTAATAAGTATTAACAAACTGATCTTTGTAATGGTAAAGTGTTGTGTTTTCTTAAATATTATTTAGAAGATCTTCGGATTCAAAGGGTTAATTACATTAGTTGCTTGCATAGTTCAGATCGACCTAGAATATAAACGAATCAATTAAAATTTTTGGACATTAACTATTATTCTGTATGCCATCCAAAATTATAATGTGTATGTACCACACATTTGTATGTTATTTTATAAATACGTTAACCAATACAGCAGCCTGTTTAGGTGTTTTAATTTCATGCGAAAAGTAAGGTTCAATGTTTAAGAACTTCATTCCTATCGTTATAAAATCGTCTCCATGTTGATCGGAACGAAGCTTTCTGAAACGTTGGATTTCTGTTTCCAATTGACGAGGATGATTGCCCGAGAAGCTTTTATTTCGTTTAGTCACCGAGAAAGCTTCAATTGTTTCTTCTTACACCCTCCGTCACACTGTGAACTAAGCTTTCAAATTGCTACATCATACTTTTTAAAAAATCGAGACCCAGTTCCTTCTGCACCTGACAATAAATACAATGCGGATTTAGGATTTCTTGCTTCCTTACAATTTTCACAGACACTCTGAAACTGAAAAAATGCAGTCCACCGTAACAAACGTGTTGTCACTGTTGCAGAGCTAAAACGCCTGACGTAAACTACACGAGAAAGAGACAAATAGCTTCCAGGGGTGTGGGCTAAACAACTTACCCCACCCTTTTCTCTTTACTGCAAAAAAGAAGAAGAATAAGAAACGTGAGAATTGCGAAACATTAATTTAAAACACACGCTGGCCAGTGTAAGACCCAGACAAAGCATATGTAGACTTAAATCTGGATGTATATGGACTGACAATTGTTAAGTTTAACCCGGCTTGCTGCATAGTACAGTATAAATTCTTAAAATTTATAATTTTCCATAAATTTAAGAATAAATCAAGAAGTTCATATTCGTCTCTCAGTATAAACATGGTTCATGCCGTGTAAGGCACATACTATGACTGTTTGTTACCCCACCATTATTTTACGGACACACTGTTTACTATAGGCTACCATAATTAAATTAAATTGTCTGAGTGGACATAACCTAAATCACATAGCGATTCTTGCTGTTTTCTAATTTTATTAAATTAAGGAAACTGTCTCAAATAGTCTTCATTCACAGTGATAAGTTCAGCAGAACTAAGATACTTGAAGAATACCTACAGAAGATATTACTTCGTATACCGAGACAAATAGGTAGACAATCTTCAACGCGTATTAAGAAAATGTATGAAGGGTTTGAAATAAATTGACTGCATCAAATTCGACGCACGGGTACTAACGGTATGGGAAATTTTGTGTCATGTGAAACAGTAAGTTTTATGCAACAGATGAATATCGACTGCTAGATGTTAACTATAGGCCTTCCAAAAATAATTTTACCATCTCCCTTAAGAAACAACGGAACACAATCAGCTACTTCATTCTCTCGCCAAGGACATCAGGTCTTAAGATTACACAAGATCATTTAGGCATCTGGAAAGTATCATTTTACATTTTTTCGGTGTTAACTGTCTTAATTACACTCCAGTTTCCAGACTAGAAAGTATTTGTACCACTGCCCAATGCTAGTTATTACAATTACGTGCGGACTGTTCCCACAGACGCTACTGGCTTGCAGAAAAGAAGGGGGTTGGAGGAGATAAAATCATGCAATCGAAGCCAACTTCTGCAACGCAATTTTCCATAGCGGGAATTCGTGACAAGGAGCAATAAAAACATGTCTGTGTGGCCTTCTATTTATATTGTGAGCAAAATCAGAACTCCATTTCCTGAATAGCGTGATGTCTATTTGTAGCTCTAAAACGTCACTTTGTAGGAACCGTATCTGGAAAGCAACCTCCTGAATGCAATTAACTGTGATAAAACTTTCTGCACGAACTACGTATTACAATAAGTAAGAACAATAATAAACAGAAATGATATTTACCGTAAAACTACATAGTGAATTAACCCCGGAAATGCATGTTATTATTCAATAAAAACTCCAATCATTGTGTCTATTCATAAGCACATATGGACGGGGCATGTAGCGCGCATGGCGGATAAGAAAATTTTATGTCCGTTTAAAATGGTGACTATACTGGACTAATACGAACCAGAATCAAATTTTCCCGACAAGTTTTAGTGCAGCCCATCAACAGACTACTAAGTTTTGTTAAAATCTAGTAGCGCTGGAGACTAAGCAAAGGAAAAAGAAAACATAATTAACAACTAAGAAGTTGGCTGTCTTATGAGTTGTTGTGCCGTGTAGTCTAGTCATCCATCATCAGAGCTCTGATGGTGGCAGCAAACATCCCTGAAACTTCGGTAAATTTCTACCAGACTGCGTAGCACAACAGCCAGTAATCTTCAAATTGGAAAATGTTTTCGAGAAGGGCTATTGTACTTAAAATGTATCCATTTTGAAATTTGGTTGTTCTGGAGTACAATAAATAATTCTGAGACTACGCATGTCTATGATTTAAGCAGTCGTTGTTGGCCGCTGGTGTTTCCTTGCACTGTGGCACAGATTTATTCGAGTTATCTCAAGGACACAGAATTCGTTTATTCTCCAACTCAAATTACCTTTTCCCTGAGAACAGTTCTAAATATAGATTTGTAAATATTACTCAAAAACTTATTACCAGTTCCTAAAAGAAAACACAGTCAAATGGATACTGTTCTTTAAGAAAATAATCGCTGTTAAATATGAGACTCATTATAAACCCATAAATAGATTCTGTGGGAAAATTCAAAGGCAGTGAATGTTAAATCTTGTGGTACAGGTAAGTACCACTGTGTTTTAAATGGCTAATAACACAGATCTATGAATGATGTCGCCAGTTGCATTAGTCATCTGCCATGACCATCAGCTCATGAAATACACGAGGCTAGCTCCCTATCCTATAATCGATTTTCTGAGACGTATCAGCTCCCTGAACTACTTCTGTCATTGCCTTGAATATGTCTCCTGTTCCAGAACAATAAGGTCTATGGCCCGTACGCGTTGGTTTCCTCTGCCTTGTAATAACAATCAGTTGTTGGACTGCATGCGGCCAGTTTCCCAGATGAACAGTTCATTTCGCCGCTATCCCTCAACTAAAACGGTTTAGTTGATTATACGCGGGAAGTTGCGTATCGTATCACTGCTAATTTACAAAAAAATCTTAGTAATTTCCACTCTAATTACACATAGTATGAAATAAATTGATAGCATAAATA
Organism: Zootermopsis nevadensis; assembly: GCF_000696155.1. The sequence continues at coordinate 652,851 of NW_019059569.1, forward strand.
CATTTGCACAACGTAGGACACTGACATAATCTAAAAAGAAAAATTTCAATACAAATATTTTTGGTGGTGTCTGTTAAATAAACAAGTCTGCCATATAGTTACTTTATTATTGGCTTTAAAACGTCTTATTTACTTTAGAGCAAATGTTGTTTATGCTTTGTGTGAGGGTTGTACACAGTTCGATGCTTATTCCATATACCAGATATTCTCACAGATTTTATAGTTTCGACCTCTGCTTCAAACCTCAGAACACTTCGTGATCGTTTTATCTCCAATCTCCTTAATCGAACATTGAAAATTAGTCAAGAATACTTCGTTCATTGCTATACAATCTGTTTAATTAATATGTCATTAATAAGTAAATTATATATAGACATTTTTAACACTGTGTCTCTCTACACGATAGAAATATTTAATTAGTTAATTGAATAAAACTTTTCTTGGATATTATCCATCGTCTAGTATATATAAAACGTAAAACGACGTTTCGGAGATGGGACTCTATCTCCGTCTTCAGGTTCCTACACAGTTGGGCCGGACCGGAGATAGAGTCCCATCTCCGAAACGTCGTTTTACGTTTTATATATATACTAGACGATGGATAATATCCAAGAAAATGTTTATTCAATTAACTCTTCACCATCGTCAAGAAGTTTTAGATTTGATATTTAATTACTTGTTTGTTAATATCACCAGTGTTCGGCAGTACTCTTGGTATGAAAAACTTGAACACCAACAGGCTACTTCTTAATGAAGGTCAAAATCAGGAATTATGAAAATTTGGAGGGTTGCAAGACGCAAAAACAGAATATCACAATGATATTGAAAGATTACTTAAGGAAAAGGATTTTAAAATATCTTACTTATAACTAATTTTGTTTTAAAAACACTGAGTAGCATATTGGAACCACACTTACTACAATAGTTGGTCTAACGTAATGGAATTTTAATAACTTACCATAAATTTTCAATAAACTGTCCTCAAGAGCACAAACGCGACCTGCGATTCGTTGATAAAACCGGGTGATGCAGCTCCATATCCTCTGTAAAAGTTTGAAAACACGTGTCATAAGATACATCGTTATGACATTTTTTACACTCCGTTCTTATTACAATTTGTTCAGAAGCTTTTGATTTTAGCTGAAATTATTGAGAATAATGTTATTGAATTCACAGTATGGCAGTTAACCACTTCTTCCAGCAGATGTAAACAATTCGTTGACACAACTGTAGGGGAAATGAGCAAAGTGTTACAGATAAGGTTATGGGAAATGATTCGGTGGTTGCTACCGGCATCTTCCGATAGATGTCGACAAAGTAGCAGTCAAAACAAACTTGATATTGGTTTTCGGCTGGGCAATGGCGTGTCATTACTTAAGTCGTGCAAGCGTGTTAACTTTCCGCCTGATGGAATTCTGACCACGTTCAGTCTTGTGGAATCTTCATTTAAGTATTTAATAATCTAGGTTCAACAGCTTTTTTGGATCTTTGCCGCTAATTACATGGGCAGTAGAGAGATTGCTGACTAAAATACGCCGGCCTTGTTCAAAATATATTAAACTCTTGAAGCAGCAGCTCGTCTAAGTAACATTTAAGAGTTCAGCCTCTACTTAAAAGAAACCACAACACTTCCCTATTAAAGCTCAATTGGTAAATTCTGTTAAAGTAAATAGTTCCTAAGTAGAATTTGAGATTATCGCGGCGAGCGATAAGTCTCATCTCCCTAATGATAGAGACAACAAGGACCTCTGAAACGTTTCTAAACTTCTATCAGACTACACGGCACTACACTCCATAAGCTAGACATCTTCGAACTGATCTTTGATTATAATGAGAATCATATGAAACATATAATTACAAAATGAAGAGTTGCTTATTTTTAAATCAGGTAACAGATATGGTTACCACTGCGCTTTAAAGGATTAAGATCGGTTTTAATGGGGATGGATTTCTAACTGTTGTTATGTCAAACATTGTTGCTACATTGCAGTTAGGATCACAGCAAAACGCAATCTACTAAAAGAGCGCTGCTGTCAGTTAAGGCTTATCGGGTTGACAAGTGACTGTCATATTGATCTGAAACCGACACCAACAAGGATGGAAGAAGGTTTCTGAACGCAGTTTCATTATTTTATAATTTAGATGATAGAAAATTCCAAAAGGACAATTTTACATATTACACTTGTTCTTATTCCAGCTACAGTCCTGTTATTTTCTTGGAGAAACCGAAAAATACCACTGAAACCCAGAGCCAGGAAAGTCGATCAGCGGACCAAGATATAAACGCGGGTCCTCCCAATACGAAGCAAAATATTAATCACTCTGCCACAAGTTTCGATCACGTATCATGTCAGAATTTTACTCTGCGAACTGTTAGATTGTAGCGAATCCTCACTACACGCCTAATGAGTCGGCGAGTTTAGTTGGATACTAGCAAAATCCACATGGAGCTGGTAGAAAATAAAACCACGAAGAGGCATGTTTTATCCCGTATCCGTAATTGGTTTATTGGACCAGAAGACGTTCGGTAAGTTCTCTAAACAATCTTTATTGTTAATGAAAAATTCGTCACGTGACGTTTGTGAAGGTGCAGAAACTCTAGTAAAAGATTGCAGCGATATTAATGAACTCTTACGTTTATACAAAGAAGTTCATAACAGTTCGAAATGAAATGAAGTATCGAATAAGCTGCATTAATATTAAAACTTTATGCATGCATTTATACTCATTAACATACAAACAACAAATTGTTTCCTGAAGATAAGAGACATGACACCATTTTGTTACACACGCACACCCGCGTCTGTGGTAATAACGATGTCCTACATTCTAGCGACTAGACATTGACGTATGTCTATTTAGATTTCTTTCAGTCTGTTTTCAGACCTACTCTGTCATTAGCATCTAATAAAGTTATTTTCTTTTATTTATGAGACATAAGTTATATAATTATAACCATATACATATATGTACAGAGAAGTTAATACGTAATCTCAATATATAATCATTACTGTCAATATACATCTTACAGCAAACGTGTGGACCATAAAATTCGGAACCTTAAATATCACGAACCGAACACTGAAGAACTTCTGCGTTACTACACACTCAGACGGCCGTCGATGTTCTTTGTGCATCTCCGTATATTTTTATAACATTGTATCACTCTGTATATGAGCCGGGATAGCTCAGTCAGTATAGTGACTAGCTACGGGCTGGACGACCGGGGTTCGATCCCCGACGGGGGCAGAGGATTATTCCTCTAGCCTCTGTGTCCAGACCGGCTCTGGGGCCCACCCAGCCTCCTATCCAATGGGTACAGGGTTTTTTTGCCCAAGGGGAAACTGCAGGCAGTGCATGATGCTGACCACTCACCCCCATCTAGTGCCAAGGTCAAGAATGAGTAGGAACTGTGGCACCTCTTCCCCCCACTCTGTATAATTAAAAGCAGTTACCGCCTAAATTAAATATTTAATATTAAGTAAGTAATTAATAATAGTAAATCAATAAATTTGCTAAGGAAAATTATCGATTAATATGTCGACATGCTTACGGTAATACGTTTGTGGTATTTTAATGCATTGGCTTAATATTCCCATAAACTAACCTCATTTATAACCCGGAGAACACTAGTCAACAAAGGGTTAATATTTTCGCTGAGCACCCCTGGGTATGAAACTTAGTCTCCTATAAGCTTGTTAAAGGAAGAACACATTGTTGACGTTGGTATAAGGTGCTGAAACGAATGGATCTAAGAGGAAAGACACAATTACATAACAAGGAACTTCATACTGGGTACATCTTCTGGCGTGTTTTGAAGAGTTTTATGTTTCGTGCTGCGGGACTCACCAAACTGTGCAAAAAGCTTTAAAGAACTTTTTAAATTAACATTTTTAACCTTTTGACTGCTTTAACTAATTTAAAACGTTTACCACATAATTTTATAATTATTTTCTGACATCAGGAGGAGAAAACACAAAATCCAGTGCAATGACACAAATGCAGGGAATTGAACCTGATGATGTCCACTTTGGACCGAAATATGAAATTCTAATGAATGAGCAGTAAACTGAGTGTGTGAAAAAGACGAACAAGAAAAACCAGGAATCAACATAACAACCAGAATGCTGCAGTATAGACTTCAGTTTACATTCCCCTAGAAAGTTCATTTCGACTACAGGCATTACACAGCTGTCGGAGAAGTTGCCGAGAGTATAAGGCGAGAGATATTTTGGTGCCGTTGCCGTTACAAATGTGGAAAACACAGAACGACTCATATGTGACCCACACAGCAGACAGGACTGGAGGAGGAGTGCATCGCTGGTGTGGGTCCCCTCCACAACCTGTCCTTAGTCATCCATCTCGTTGGTTATGTTCGGTCTGAATCTTATTTCATTCTCATCCCATTATACAATAAACTCCCGATTATTTGGGCCGGTTGAGAAATTTATTTTCCCGGATAATCAAAACTAAGGATAATCCGCAAAAATCAATGAAAGAAGAAGAGGGGATGGAAGCAACGGAACATAGAACATACAGCGGTGCCAAATGTAGCATTGCTCAACGTTCTTTTTCAGTGAATGCAAATTGTTTCATTACATGTATTTACATGCAAAGAATTAAGCACTCATGAATACTGTACATTAATTTCCAAACTTGGCTATAGAAATCAGCGCTTTCCTTTTATCTATCACAAACTCAGTTACAACACAACACAACACAAGGAAGAGTTGCGAACTCGCAACAACGCCGTTCGGCTGCCGATGTATCCACAATGCGGCATGTGGACAGACTGAGCTCTTGCTTTTTTTCCCAGTTTTTCGTGAGAAATAGTTTAATACAAAGTAAAGTAAAAGTCATCTCAGTATTTTATGGCTTCCATACAGAAATGTGTTATAGAAGCTGTCTATAATAGAGTTCCAATTTTGCGACTGGGTTCATATATCATAACTGTTTGAATACTGAACATAAAACACATTAAGGTGTAAGTCTGCGTTCTCTTAAAAGTAGAAAAGTTACTGAAAAATTGTGGCTATAAATGGTAATTGTTTAGGTGTATTTTATAAGCTTCCAATACTCTTGAAGCCTGATAAAGCCCATAAAAAACGGACACACAAAGCTGTTATATATTTTAACATCGCTGGAGAATATTATATTTATATTATTATGAAATACACATGGATGAAAAGGATGTATGAATGTAATGTTAAAATATTAACTAGTCTTTAGACGGGCGGAATTTTTCTCAATATTAATTTAAATCCACTTAACACCGTGAACCTCTAAATTTCCCATTGTTAGCATAAACTGAGTAATGCATATATCTTTTTGTACTGTGGTATATTAAAGAACTCTTAGTTGGTTCCACAATTTAAAAAATTATTAATCGTATTTATTTACCCACATTCGCGAATTTACTCAAACACTGCACTCACTCTTCAAGTTGCATAAAAGCAGAAAATTTCTTGCCCAGCTGAGTAAGAAAAACCGTACAACACTTTTTTTTTATTTACTGAAATGCTCACTTGAAACAAAGATACGAATAAACCGACTTTAAGTCTCGCCGCTCAGTTTTCAGGTGGACTTCAGATTGGCAGTCGCAGTGACGCTATAACTCCAAACCAACATCTCCTGAGTGAGCAGACCAGAGAGATTTAAAATTCCGTGTCTACCGGTGTCCCGAATGGAACGCAATGAATTTCTCTTTTATTTACGATACTCCTAAGTTGAGGACTGTTTTATGGACCGGAAAATTTATGAATTCCCACAGCAACCCAAACTGACTTCCACTAGTGCTTAGTAGGTAGTATATATATATATATATATACATATATAAAGAATTACACAAACATATGAGAATTATAGAGCTGCAGAATTACGGAAACATGAAAAGTACAGCGCTACAGAATCACACGAAAATATGATAAATAATAATCATATATCTATAGAACTACATGTACATATGATAAGTATATATTTACAGAATTACATAATCATAGGGCATATATATATATATGTGTAAATAATAAAAAGTCCTGCAGCTTTACCTAGGGCAAAGTTCACCGATGTCTGTTGAAAGGAAATTGAGCGGTGATGTTCTTGTCGGATAATAAATTTTGGTATTTTAAAACATAGCAAACCGAACTATAGTTCGCGACTGTAATCTTGAGACTTGCGGGGTGAGGAGATGGGGTGAAGGTGGAAGGAGGAAAGATAGCGTCCGCCTTTAACGCTTCGGACTTCCTGCATTCCTTCCAAGTCTCAAGATTACAGTCGCGTACTGTAAAAGCTTCAAACTCTATTCTATTTAGCTGTAGGTTTTGAGTTAGCTCAAAGGAAAGCAATACTACGTTATCTATTCGCCAACTCTCAATCAACTGAATAGGTTATATACAACATCGAGAATCAAGGCATTTGTAATTCAAAAAAATTAAAGAATGAATTTGGAGTTCTTGACTAGCTGAGCTTGTCAATAGCCACTCAAGAACTATGCAAGCGTCCGACTGACGATAGACTACACACAATGAATACTGGAACATATTCCACTTGTGTAAAATTCTTTGTGTTTCCTTAGTTTCTCTGCATCAATATGGTTGACCTGGAATCATGTTTCCAATCACGGACAGCATCGATCATGGTCCCGACATAATCGAATTGAGGGAAGGAAGGACGCATGAGCAACCCTCTGTAACATCTGTCTGTATCTCGGTTGCCATGGTTGCGAGAAACAATAATGCTTCCTGATGAAAACTGTTATATTTCATAAAAGCCAGAGAGTGTATGGGCCCAACTAAATGATTTCTTGGACCCAATGGTTCATTTTTATTAAATCCATGGTACGGCCATGTTGTAATATTTCATTTCAGGAATTGTTTTGGAGAGTCTCCGTAAAGAAACTACAATATTGAAGTCTGCAGTTAATATTCCATTAACTTCTTTCTTATTTTTCAAAGGTAAAAGAGGCTTATGACACGATCACGTGTCTGTCCACCCTAATAGCTACGAAACCAACCGACGGATTTTATTAAAAATTGCTATTAGACTAATAGCTTTTAGTCGCCCAACTGTCAAGATGATATCTGTCCTTTATGGAACACGAAGCTTCATTATCGTTTACCGTCTTCACAAGAGCCCACCAGTGTTCTCTACTCGTAGTTAAACAAATCTGTTTCACACGTTTTTAAATATCTTGGTCTTTTTATTTCTTATATTCTGTTAAACGTCGCCGCCAGCAGCTCAGATCATAAGCACAAGATGAGAAATGATATATGAGTAATAAATTGTAAGGTATATAAAAGGAAGTGGTCGTGGCCTAATATAAGGTACTATTACGGCAATTTCGTGGAGAAACTGAGGAAACTATGAATAAAACTAAAATCCTAACAACACCTGTCCTCAAAGAGCTTTTTTCATTCAGATTATGAACTTAAATTGTATACATGAATATAGCGTCGGTCTTGTGCGTGCTATATGCCCCACCTCTCTAATCCTTTTAGACTGTTTCAATAAATAAACGCAATTAGAATTTAATAGATTTCTAGGAAGGTACTATTTGTTGGTATTTATTCTGTAACGAAATTATATGAAACACAAAGCCCTTTTATCATGTCGTATTCGATATTTTATGGTATTTTGTATTGTGCACGGTTGAGAGAGCTCGGTCCCTGTGTTTCAGGTGGAGCGCCATGCATGCCACCAATGTGGAGCGAAATTCCTGGCGCCTGCCGCCTGATGACACCGTGCAGGTGGCCGACCAACGCTCCAAGAGTGCCGAGGTGAGACCCGATATTATTATTATTATTATTATCCCATCTCTTCACCACTTTATGGGGTATGTACTTCCATGTACCCGAGACAGACCTTGTCCCTAAGGTACATAGGGCAGCAGCTATTTCCGGGATCCATATTGTTTTTAGCAAGTGCCACATGTATTATATAGTTTTAGTGTTAGAGATGACTAAATATTTTACATCGGCGTTTTTCCAATGATCTATTATGATCCTAGAATGTGTGTTTTCTGAAGCTCTCTAATGTCGTGTTCGCCCGGGATGTTGGCAAATTATGTTTTGAGTGATTATTATTATTATTATTATTATCCCATCTCTTCACCACTTTATGGGGTATGTACTTCCATGTACCCGAGACAGACCTTGTCCCTAAGGTACATAGGGCAGCAGCTATTTCCGGGATCCATATTGTTTTTAGCAAGTGCCACATGTATTATATAGTTTTAGTGTTAGAGATGACTAAATATTTTACATCGGCGTTTTTCCAATGATCTATTATGATCCTAGAATGTGTGTTTTCTGAAGCTCTCTAATGTCGTGTTCGCCCGGGATGTTGGCAAATTATGTTTTGAGTGATTATTATTATTATTATTATTATCCCATCTCTTCACCACTTTATGGGGTATGTACTTCCATGTACCCGAGACAGACCTTGTCCCTAAGGTACATAGGGCAGCAGCTATTTCCGGGATCCATATTGTTTTTAGCAAGTGCCACATGTATTATATAGTTTTAGTGTTAGAGATGACTAAATATTTTACATCGGCGTTTTTCCAATGATCTATTATGATCCTAGAATGTGTGTTTTCTGAAGCTCTCTAATGTCGTGTTCGCCCGGGATGTTGGCAAATTATGTTTTGAGTGATTATTATTATTATTATTATTATCCCATCTCTTCACCACTTTATGGGGTATGTACTTCCATGTACCCGAGACAGACCTTGTCCCTAAGGTACATAGGGCAGCAGCTATTTCCGGGATCCATATTGTTTTTAGCAAGTGCCACATGTATTATATAGTTTTAGTGTTAGAGATGACTAAATATTTTACATCGGCGTTTTTCCAATGATCTATTATGATCCTAGAATGTGTGTTTTCTGAAGCTCTCTAATGTCGTGTTCGCCCGGGATGTTGGCAAATTATGTTTTGAGTGATTATTATTATTATTATTATTATCCCATCTCTTCACCACTTTATGGGGTATGTACTTCCATGTACCCGAGACAGACCTTGTCCCTAAGGTACATAGGGCAGCAGCTATTTCCGGGATCCATATTGTTTTTAGCAAGTGCCACATGTATTATATAGTTTTAGTGTTAGAGATGACTAAATATTTTACATCGGCGTTTTTCCAATGATCTATTATGATCCTAGAATGTGTGTTTTCTGAAGCTCTCTAATGTCGTGTTCGCCCGGGATGTTGGCAAATTATGTTTTGAGTGATTATTATTATTATTATTATTATCCCATCTCTTCACCACTTTATGGGGTATGTACTTCCATGTACCCGAGACAGACCTTGTCCCTAAGGTACATAGGGCAGCAGCTATTTCCGGGATCCATATTGTTTTTAGCAAGTGCCACATGTATTATATAGTTTTAGTGTTAGAGATGACTAAATATTTTACATCGGCGTTTTTCCAATGATCTATTATGATCCTAGAATGTGTGTTTTCTGAAGCTCTCTAATGTCGTGTTCGCCCGGGATGTTGGCAAATTATGTTTTGAGTGATTATTATTATTATTATTATTGTTGTTGTTGTTGTTCTGTGCCTCATTTAGCGAGCATTGGGGGAGGTTAAAAATACGTACAATATTTTGAATGGACAGTCGTAAGGGAGAGCACTCGCACAACCTAGATGTAGTGTTGCATCCCGGGCTGGGATTACGGGTTGGCAAGGCGAGCGGATCCTTTGGAGCTGCAGGTGGCGCTTCTTGGTGAAATAAAGTTGGAATGTAACAGCTAAAAAATATTTATTGCAAGGCAATAGGCTGAAGCAGTCGAAAACTGGTTGACTACAAGTGTATCACTTCTGCCTAGGCTTGGGTAGTCCGACCTTTCGTTGAGGGCTGCCTTCTGGCATGAAGAAAGCCGGTCTTAGTATCAATACCAAAAAAGAAGACATTATCGGGGAGTGATCACCAGGTTTTATACTTTCTGGAAGATTTCTAATGTCACCAAAAGTCCTAATTCATTATTTTAAATTTTCCCATTACCAAACGACAAGCCTATATTATATCCCAAATGCTTCGTTTTCAAACAGTTGCAATTACGTATTTTATTATCTGTAATTTATGCTAAAGTAACGCCCTCATATCAGGAATGTATCCCATTTCACCCTACATAGATCGAACTAAATCCATCTTTGTCGAAATTATTTTCCTATTAGCAAGTTCAACATTCACCACCACAGCCTCGGTCATTTAAAACTAATTTCTTCAAGATGGCTTCCCACTTGAACAGACCTCACAAGTTTCCTTCCAGCTCACTGTAACGTTGACTTAATTACTTAATAATAAGATCTGAAACAGCTCGGCTAATAAAGTTACTAGATTTATTCTCGGTGACCGGGGTTTGTTTTCCAAAGGAGGCTTCAATGTCCTTCTTTAAAACTTCGACTGAGTGCTTATGTGGGCACACAGTGGGTGGGATAAAGCGGACGCAGCGTAAAACTGACCACTATCTCTTTCCAGTACTACGATTTAGATTATTACGTCTCAAAATAAGGGCAGTGAAGCAGAAGCCAGGGAGCCGCGAGATATTTATATATTTTAAAAATAAATATTTGTTACATTTTAGATCCACTTAGAAATAAAATAAACTTTTAACAGAAAACAAAAATCAGTGGCTTAGAATGTATAAGTACGTGAATAACTGTTATGTTTTTGTTTTTTTGAGAAAGGATGTGGCGTAAACTTCTTTTTTTTTCAAGTTGATAAAGAAACGCTGACCAAACGACACCGCATTGCACCGTTTAAATATGAAAGTTCCTGTCTCCAATCCATTAAGAGGTTCGCCTTCCAAACAAACGACCGCGTCCCTCTGCCGAGGGGTGTGGTTCACTTTATTCATTATCTGCCGCATGAAATGAGGCCCCCCCCCCCAAATACGGTCGGTGGCCGAACACCGTGCCGGCTATACGCTGCTACTTAGATCTTAACATCGTGCTCTTTGTTAACTCGTAAGCCACTGTGCATCTAAAACAAATGCACGAAGAAGGAGAAAGATACAAAGAAAAATGAGAAGGTGCGAAAAGGAAGAAAGGAAACAAAGAATAAGGAAGAAGGGATGAAAGGGAGAATAACATAACAAGTGGGCGTGAAACATGGCTGTCACATCAAGGCAAAACATAGATTGAATGTGTGTTAGAACATGGTCTACGGAGAATACGTAACCTAAGAAAGAAATACAGTAGTCGGGGCGAATTTGCGCGTTCCACGTCCGTCACAAGTCAAAGAGGGTGATGAGAGAGAGACAGGAGAGGTAGCAGGTTACGAAGAATATACTGTGTGTTTGAACGAAGAACTTATTAGACCTTGAAGCCAATACCTCATGCCGAACGCTGTCCTAAAAACATTGCTCCCTACTAAAAATGATCTCACTATTGAAACATTCTGTACTATATTTGATATTTTGGGTGTGTTAACAGTGAGCAGACTTAGATACTAAATTATTTAAGTATAATAAAATAAATATACAAGAGAGAGAGACGAGACACTAGAAAGCAAGAAAACTAATGGCGAACTGAAAGTCAGCCCACGTATTTGTGCTGCGTTTCAGAACGACTATGTTCCTCCACAAATGGATACCTCTGCTTGAAGGTCGAGTCAGTTTTCTGCTCAGACAGGCAGTACTGTCCCAGCTGCGATACTCTGTTGCCTAGTCCCTCAGTTGCTATGTAAGTAATATATTTGGTTTGCATAATACATTCTTCTACCCCCTGAAGCGAAGCTCGGGTAGGCCTGGTGTAACAACAGAGTCCAGAAATGCGCAACGAAAAATTTCATAATCTGTAGACGAGCTCTTCAGTAAATGTTATTTGGCTGCTTATAACATGAGATAGCAGTGGCATGTAACGAATGGAAAAGAAATACAATTCATACACCATTTTAGTCGTTATGCCTGAAAGCATGAAACCACTTGGAAGACCTAGGTGTGGATGGAAATATGTTACTAAAATTAATCTTAATAGCTTGTATGATGGCGTGGACTGATTCATCTGACTCAGAATAGGAAGAGTGCTTTCATAATTTGAGTACGGTAATGAAGCTTCAGATTCTGTCACAGGCGAGGAAAAGTGGACTGGCTGAGACTATATGGTTATAATTTGTAGAACGTAATTTTAGCATAATTTTCGCATGTTTTATGCTGTAATCGTGATTCAAAACTTAGGCCCTCAATAACTATGACAATGCGATACTCCCTCCTTCGCTCCAAGTCTTATAAAGACTATTTTAATACAATTTCGAATAAAAATCCCGAGTTCATTACTGCTTCAGATATGAAGTGAACGAGTAAACAAACGAGATTATTTACCTCCACCTGGCATAAAAACTGTGAACTACATCAAAGTTGCAAGATGTCAGTTTATGTGGTAGTGGATCAAATTTTTGTTGAGCACTGTTGTATCGTGGCTTCTTATGTAGTTACCACAAATTCAAAAGGACTGCTTAACACGAAGAAATAGGTGTGCTAAAATTGTAGACTAACGGATGGAATGATTTGTTATATTCGATCATATGTAATACAAAAGAAAACTTTTATAGTAGTTCATAATTTTTTGTAGGGAATTTTTAAGCTGATAATGTTACTTAAACGCCAGATTTAACTAAATGATGATAAAAATATTACAGTGAAGTGCGTATATTTTTCAAATGCGTTGTCCGTTATTGTGCAGGACTAATTTGCATTGTTAATTCGTTTTACATTTAATTTTATTGCCCTCAAGCTAATTTCATTATGAACTCTGCAAAAAGTTAGAAGTAATACCTTCGCAAAACTTTCCAATGAAGACACTGCAGAACTTTCGTTAGCGTATGAAAACAATTGCTAAAGACAATATCCATACAGAAGTCAAACCCGTTACTGGAAATATCCGAAATCCGTCTAGCTTGTCCTAAGCAAAACTACGACATGTAATGCAATCTTAACCTAAACTCCAAATAAATGTAGAAGTTTTGTCTGGTACAAACTTGTTAGAAGGAATTCAGTTACACTTGATAGAAAACAAGTCTTTATTTCGTATTGCTGTAGGTACTCAAACTGTTAACCTTTCTTTTTTCCTTTATCTCTTGCCTGAAAATACATCTTCATTTATTTTGTGACTCTACTTCATTACAATGTTTGTACAAAGGTTGTATATAATCAAACCAGCAGCTGGCTCTTAGTCGGTTAATGCACAACTTACGTAGCGGTGGCGCTGTACTTCCATATTAAGCGATTGAAAGAAGACCGGCACAAGAGACTTTAGTAGGTAATGCGGAATTCATCCTATTTGTGTAGGTATACGCATGCGAAATGAGTGATGAATTAGCCCTTTGAAGCCGGCACTCATCTAAAAATATTAGGGAGATTCAACAAGTAAATGCGATATTGGGGTGTCTTCGTTGTTTGATTATCAACTCTTATGAGGCCTGCCCATATTATACCTCAAGGTAAGACGGTAACTTGCAGCTTCTGTAAATTTGTGCCGAGTAAGTGTGGCATAAAGACAGTTGCTACACTACAGGTCTGCACCAAGGACGAGCAAGATTAATGTCCAGTCTTGCACCAACCTCCGTTCAGTTGCAAAAATTATTTTTTTGAGAATGCGTTTGCCTGTCCTTGGTGCAAATTTCTGGTGAAGCAGTCATTTCTACGCTCTCATCACTTGGCACAAATGGACTACAGCTGAACCACACTCGCAGCATGTCCCCGTCTGACGAGCTACAGCATGACCAGGCCTCATCATACAACGAAAATATTCCACTACTGTCCTTACTTTTCAGACTCATTAGTAATTAAAAATTCAATTCGCACCGCAAAGAAAGCACCACTTCCATTAAAATTATCAACTGGTTAAAGAATGTGAAACATGTAGTTACCACTGGGATTTAAATGGTTAAGAGTTGGTCTCGCATGAGTCATGTCCATTTATTTCAACATGGAACTTTGTGTAAGAGATGCCCTGAAATTGTGTTTATGTGGTTACAACCCTGGTGTTATACACTGTAAGTAGAGCCACTTTGCTGGGCACCGTGTGACGTCGAGAGGAATGCCCGGAACCACGTCGGCACGCGTTGTTTTCACTTCAGACCGCCCAAACTTGTTTTCCTCTTCATTAATTATATAGACCTGCTTGATTCCCTCACTACGCTGTCTGTCTCTTTTCTCCGTCAATTCATTTATCCTTTCTGTCTCCACCAGCTTGTTCAACTTCTTTCTTTGACTTGATCTTCTTACTTCCTTTCCTCTCCCATCCTTTAAACGCTTTTTGCTCTCAAAATGAAAATAAACATATTTCTCTCTACGGTTCCTTCCTTTCTCTTTGTTTTATTTGTCATTATCTTACATTCTTCTCTTAATTTCTCACCAAATGCCACTAATAATTTTCTCGTATTCTTGCCTCTTATTCTAGAGATACTTGGATCGAATATCGTGCAGATAACAGCCTACTATAACAAAGATATTTCGTGGATTTATAATTTCCTTCACGAAAATTCTGCCATTTTATATTAAGGTACGCCGTCATTGCTTTTCTCGAAGTCTCTTTCAATTCATATTTGTTAGAAATCTACCATTCGCCAATACATAACCTACATAATTGAAAAGACACCTTTGAATGAACTAAGAATCAGTCCCGTTCTTTCTTACTTTTTTCTACCTTATTTATTATTCGTTGTTTGAGCGATAATCACAAAATTAATGCATATAGGGCTGGTAATATCTGACTGTCCGTCAGCATGAATCACCTCGTCAACCGCTGCACTGATTTGGAAGCATGCAACAATGTTTGGTGAAAGATTTTCTGAAAATGCAAAACTTCGGTATAGTAATTCTTTGCGCAATGCAAAAATATGGCGGCTGTATGAAAAATAAAATAAAAATTCGATTTGACCACGATCCAATTCATTCAATTCAAAGGTTTGAGTCCAGTATGCTACTACATAGATAATGCGCGTTATGACATTTTCGTATTGATTTATTGTACTTAAAATTTTGAAATAGAGCATGTGTGGTTTTCAGTACGCATTACAATTTTCCAGTCTTGTTTCAGAAGATGAGCTTTGACTTCGAAGTGTTTACAATTCTCCGCTTTTCTACTGTGTTGATACACGTTACATGACTGATCCCTATGTCCGGTTATTATCTGTGTCATCCCTGCCCAGGACCTGGTGCTGGCCGGAGCTAATGACAGCAACAATTGGCGTAGCATTGTGCTGTCGCTGCTGGTCATCGGCTTCGTGATTGTGGGCATCCTGACGGCTATCTACCTGCTGGGTTACGTCGACGAGATGCTGTACTGGAGCGGGCGACGTATGAAGCTGGGCGAGTACCTGCAGGGCGACCTCACGCCGCGACATATGCCACCCGTCTGGATTTCCCACACACACTTCATATTTCAAACCGATGAGGGCGCGCTCGCCTACCTCGACACCACCAACGACACCGTTTCGCTCCTCGTTACAAACCACACGCTGGTGAGTAACATGCCTTCATAACACATTCACATCCCTGTACACATACCACTCACAGGCCCGTATAACGTTTCGTTAAATTCTGGTACATCTGATCGGCACAGATAATCGTTACATGATCGAAAAGGAAGGTAATTCGTGTTTTTAAGCAGGCTGTAGCCGAGCATGAAAATTGACGGTGGCATCCCGATGTAATTTTACTTCCTGGGTAGCGCCATGTGAATTCTTTCAAAGACAGTGATGTCAAATGCTGTGGGTGTAGCCTAAGGACACGGGTG
>NW_019059569.1:668612-688343 GCF_000696155.1 Zootermopsis nevadensis
TATGTCTCTCTTAAAATGTATGAAGTATCATAAAGATCATAGGACATATAAAAATATTTGATCTAATATTAAAATCTCCTAACTTATATAATTTGTTTTGTTATGGGTTATTTATTATTTAATTTTGAATTTAAAGATGAACGAGGAACGTCTCGTAATTAGCGCTCATTTTTTCAGCTCGGAATTGCGTGTCATTTCGCCCAGAACTTTTCCTTTTAACACTGCATTCATGTGTATAAATGCACTCAACGATTTAGTGCTGTTGCATGTCATATTCTGGCGCAGACATTTGTAATATCTTAATGTAGATACTTATCACATTCTTGTTTAACAACTGTAATGTATTCGAACACCTATTCGTAATATGCTCCCATGTCCTATTATAAATCCTTAATACACTTTCCTTATCGTTATAATCTCGCGTGTTTGCTTATCCAAACCAGAGAAAATAGTGGTGAAGCCATCCTATAATTATATAGAGATTCCTGAAAATAAAGTTTCTTGTATTTCATCAACAACAAAAGAGCTGTAATAAAAGATACTTTATCAGTTTCACATTTTATTTTTATCGCAGCATTCTTTAACACTTACAACGAAACTACTTTTCAAATTTATCTGCCTCAAGTGCCAGAAGGGGTCGCAGTGGCCGCGCGGTCTGAGGCGTGGGCCTTGTGCTGCTTGGTAGCTGGGACCGTGGGTTCGAATCCCACTCAAGCCATGGATGTTTGTCCGCGATTTTCTGTGTTGTGCTGTCCTGTGTACAGGCACAGGCCTTGCGACGGGCCGATCCCTCGTCCAAGGAGTCCTACCAAATATTCATAGATCAAGCCAACGAAAAGTTGGGACCCGCAGTGCTCAGGCACTTGAAGAACGGGTCGTTCCCAGTATCCCAGTATCCAGTATCCAAGTGCCAGAAACTCAGTGTTTGTATAAATGAAGTGTGGGATTTTACACAACCAAAACCTTTTAACTTAGAACACATTCCACTCTTTTTCATCCAATATGATGTACACGCAATAGATACTGATTAAAAATGTATTTTCACTATAACATAGAATATTTCAGGTACATGACCTTTTCAGTTCTAAAGCACAGGCTAAGATATTTTTCTGATCTGCAGGGCGTGATAAACAGTCACATTTCATGGGTAATTCATAAGACTATTATAATACAGGGCTAGACAAATAGTGTTGTTGGTACTCGTATTATTGTAGTGCAATTATGCAGGACCCAATGATTCTATATTCTCATGTACAGGTGTCCCAGAAAGATGTTTACACATTATAATATGGACCATTAACAATGTGCATGTTATTCCTTTTGGGTCATCTGTATGACTAACTGCAGCATAAATGAATTTATGTTCACAACACGTGTAATAAAATGTCGACAATATATATTATGGATAGTAGTCGTAGCAACGGAAGGCAAACATTTAAAAAAAATCACCAATAGTATGTAATTGTCTCCAGGGTTGTTGTCAATGAAACTAAATAGATAAACTTCCAATAAAAGATTTTGGAGCCATCAAACTTTGAAAACCCGCTATATTCAGGCGACATTGAACACAGAGTGTAAATGTATCAGTGGTGATTATATTAAAATGAGGCATGGCGTAGGCAGTTCTTTCATAAAATCACTACAAAACAGAGGTGACTGTGGTTTATTTAACGACGCTGTCAGTTCCTGAAACTATATGTTGCCGAATGAAAGGATGATTAATGAATAACAAATTGGGAAGTATGTAAAATTAAGTTTGTCGTGGCCTAATTTAAGATATTATTCAAAGTTACTATCCAAAAATTTTCCTGGAGAGACTGAGGAAAGAGACAAATAACTGCAGTCAGTCTAATCGATCTCAGGGCCAAGACATCAATTCGGTAACTCCAAAAGACAAAGCAAAACGATCGACCATAACGTTAAGTGACAGGCCTGCCAATCTATAAATAAACTCTACAAAGTCACTATTACCTCTGTGTTTTTTTTTTCATTATCCTAATTACGGAACTGAAAACAATATAAAAAGTAGCATGGTACACCGAGGTAATTCAAAATTCCTTGTACAAAAAATTCTCTTCCCTAAGCGCTAATAACAGGGGTGTCAAAAATAAACAAATATTTAAATATAATTGTTTATTTTCTATATCCAAAGCTTACTTTTACTGCGAGCTTTGTCTAGGCCTAATATGTCAATATTCAAATCACTGGAAAAAATAAAGTGACATGTAAAGCATGATTGTTTAATCGGCCCGAATTTGAATTTATACACATTTCAAATATATTTTGGACCATGGAAATATAAACCGAATTACCCCTCGTTTCCACATTACACAACACTGAAGCGAGAAGCAGTCACTGGTATTTCAACTTAAAAGTAGCTAAAATATGTGAACGTTGCTGAATAAAATACTCTCGAGACGTGTAGTAAAGACACCGCAGCAATGGGTAGAACTCGGTCAATAATGATTGTTGTATCGATTAATCGATACGTCGATATTCAAGTGTTTCTCTTCTAGACAGTTCATTAATCAAGATCGGAGATTCTATATAAATTCCAAACTTGATGAAACTCTGTAATCAGTAATTATCTGATGGGTCTGTTCAGTTTCTACGGATATCCATCAATATTGTTTGTAGGGCCAGGTTCACACCACTGCGCGTAACTGTTTGGTTCAACGATGGCAGATTGATGAATAGCGTGATGTGTAAGATAAACGAAATGGATTCAGCTGAATTCTGTGGACCATCGGTTAGACATAGTTATTGAAGAATTAGGCCTAAGTGAAACCAATAAGTACAGACTGAAGAAAATGACATAACTAGGAGCTTCATAAGTCTGAGACTGAGGAAAATGACATAATTATGAGCTTCATGATTTGTGTACTCTTCAAAAAACAGTTTGTGTCAGGATTATAATTGAAGTTTCACAACCGAAGCAAAATTACGTCCATGGTTTATATTTCAAATTACTTCTAATTTAACAAAAGTAGCACTTGGCCTTTTGTTAGTGTTCAAATTATTTTACCATTTATAAGTTAAAAATAACAAACATTACTTGTAATGACTACGAAAATTCGTTTCCTTGTACTTGTATTAATGTTTTAGAAATTACACCCATTTACTTTCTGTCGCAGTCGAAATGTTAATAAGATTATCACATCAAGGAAGGTGAGATGGGCGGCGAACGCAGATGCAAGGGAAAAAGGAGAAGAAATTTTTAAAAATATGTATGGAAGTGATCACTTGTAAAATATAAGCGTACATTGGAGAATAATATTAAAGTGAAACTTAAGAAATTAAGCATCAAGATAGCATTCAGTGGCAGGCTCTTGTAAACATCAAGTTCTATAAAAGGCTGGATATTTCTTGACAAAATCAGCAACTATTAGCTTCTCAGTAAGAGCTCTAATGGATGCAGTTTTACAATAATAATAAGAGAAAAGAATAACTTTCAAGTTCCAGCTGAAAGATTTATTAATAAAACTAGAAGAAGTACACAAACACGAAAGAAAAATTAGAATTTCTGTCTGCTGCAATGCGCTTCTAACGTCTCTCAAGTGAACTGCGAGTATGAAAAGCAATTTCCAGGCGATATTGCCACCCACAACACCTTCCAGTTACAACGGTCAGAAACCAGAACTACGGATGTGTCATATCCTCAGTGAGCCCGGGGATTATTTCCTAGAGACATGGATGAACTGTAAAGCCGACTAAATTACAGTCCACTACTGTAATCTTGAGACTTGCAAGGAATGCAGTAAGTCCGGAGCGTTAAAGGCAGACGCTGTCTTTCCTCCTCCCTCTTCACCCCACCTCCTCACCCCGCAAGTCTCAAGATTACAGTCGTGGACTGTACTTCAAACTATAGTGTAAGAAACTTCACCAACACGCCTCATATACACGCTAATAGACTGAGACTTAAGCTAAGCGGTACATCAGTTGTTACTAGCACCCAACATTTAAACGCCAACTAAACGAAAATCAGATAGTGTCCCGAATTCTGGGATAATTTAGTCAAATCCTTGTCACCAAAGCGTACTTTCCTACTATCTATACGGTACAGGAGCTCAAAGTTATGCAGGTGGTTAAAAACTAAATTGTATGATTTGAGGACCTCACGGGGTTGAATACGAAGGTGGCTATTTTCTGGGTTGTAGCGCCTTGTAGTCTGGTAGAAACTCACGAGCGCTTCAGAGGTTCTTGTTGCCTCCATTGTCAGGGCGATGGAGGCAGCAAGGACCTCTGAAACGTTGATAAACTTCTATCAGACTATACGGCGCTACAACCCAGAAGACAGACATCTTCAAAAACAGGATTGCTGTTTTTTGAGTCCAGAAGATAACGTAAAAATGTCCGCCATTGAATTAGGTAAATAATGAAAATGTTAATACATATTTCCGAATGGTTTGAGTTCCATCTTAGAATATTGTAAAGAACGGTATCGCTAACACAATTTATTCAGTGTGCTGAAAGTTGCAACGTCTTTAATAATATCATTAGCGTAACGAGAAAATCGAAGGTGATTAAATTTGGTAGTCGCAGTTGCAGTTGTAGGAGTCGGTCTTTAGATTTTTTCTATCAAGTATTACCTTTCCACTTAGTTACAGACGTAAGGAAATAAAATTCGTCATTCATAACGACTGGTACCTTCAACTGAAACACGTAAAATTTATAATTTCGTTTAGGTTTCATTAAACTATATAATTACGCCGTATTTTCATCCACCCAAATGTACCTAGTTAGACTAAAATAATGTGGATAAAATTAAGCGAGAAAGTGATTTATAGGATTCGTGCTTTTACAATTTAATAAAATACGACTGTTTACATTTACAGTTATCACTTTAGGTTTTGGAAACTACTCTTACAATTTTGAGTTTGACGCCATGACTTGGTGCTTATTTGCCATAAAATACACAGCTGTTTAGGTACCAAGTTACTTTTTTGTAAAACGATTTACTTTTTTAAGATTTTACAGGATGACAATTGCCATACAGGAACGGGACACATGAAGACACAAATGTTATAATTAGTATTTTGTACCATGCAAATCCATGCGGCCTACGGAAAACAGCTACATATTTTTTACACTGCTGTACAGACACACCATAACTATCGAAATTCATGAAATGTAAGAAAAGCCAAACTTAATGCAGGTTAAGTTACACAAAGATTATTTTTTTGCCTACAAATAATTAGGATTTCTACAGCGTCATTCATCTTTATCTTATCACACTGATAAAAATTATTCCAGGACTCTTGCAGATAGCTACAATTTTTTAAGAAACACGTATTCAGTGTAAATACTTTTTGTGCGATTAGATTTACAATCTACAAACTATTAAAATTTGAAGAGCAATCAGGAGATGCAAATATGAACGGATAGCAGAACCCTTAGACACATCGCACACAGCCTATATACGTGCGTGCGATGCTTTCAACCTTAATGTAAAAGGCGGATAGAAGGACGGCAAATTAATATATACCTATTCTTCAATTTACAAATTTTCACTACACGTAAACATAAATATATGCCTATTTTTCAAATTACGAACATTATTTTCGCTACAACTAAGAAAATGTCTTATCATTTACTCTTTATGATTATTATACGTACGGTAATTCAGGCTTTAATAAATACAATTGTTTATTCTTTACGTAAATTATGTTTACACTTTGACTATAGTAACTTTTGTGTGATATAAACACTTTATTAGTGCCTGAGAAGGTTAAATAGGTAATAATTACTATAAAAATTTATATTATTCTAACACATTTGAGAAAAGTATTGGGTGACTTTTCTTGGCATTGGAAACCAATAAGAATGTCTTACATTGAAATTAATGGTAATTTTATTTTAGATTTAAGAATTTTTACCTTACAAACAATTTTCATCGAATGAAAATCGCTAGATGAATGTGACTGATGAAAATATTTCTAATAATGTGAAACATTATGTAAATATTTTCATTTAAAGCATTTAGACTAATAGAACTAGCGTTTAAACAATATTCTATGGTAGACTTTGTTTAGTGTAATTTCCGTCATTTCTAGAAGCACAACTGACCCGTGTGTCTGTCCACAGCGGCAGCTAGACGTCAAGGGATACCAGTGCTCCAGTGACCTTAGATACATCCTCTTTCGTCACAATGTCAAATCTGTGAGTATTAAAGCAAACGATTATCTCAAACCACACACTACATCACGCATAATAACACGTGAAACCATTCCCAAAAATATTTTTCCACGCTTCTGTTTTAGTACAGCCTGTTTCCACAACATAAATGATCATTTCTTAAACGCCACGAAGACTTACCATTGACTGTTCAGAGATGAGGAATTTCGTTTCACTAAACTTCTTAGCAAGTAAATTCATTCAGAATGGAAGAGAGAGTGTTTTAGACAAAACGTCTTAATTATAAACCCTTTTAAGCCGCAAATAATCTAAATAATATTCAAGAATTCAGTTCGTATCTCAAATAAAACACAACACTTCTCCATTACGAAGATCAGCGTGTTAATTAAGGTTAAGGAAATAATCCCTGTTTACAGTGGGAATAATTAAAAATCTTTAAGTATAAAATGCACGGTTACTGAATGTTGAAGCAGTAGTACAAGTAGTTGCTACTGGGATTTAAGGGGTTAAGCATGCGCGTTCTATTTTTTGTACACTAATTGTCATTTATACTGAAATCGTTGGTCGTGCACATTCGAGAGTGTACATGGTAATAACGCGGGCAAAAAAATAATAAGTTCTCTGTGATTTTACATGTGACACTTGTATTAAGTTCTTATAACGTAGATACAGATATATTATATAACAAAAATATAATGAAAGACATATTTTGAATATTATAACTCAAAATGAAGGCTTCAAAGGAAGGTAGTTACAAAACATATACTATGCAGAATGAAGACAAAATAGAATATGAAAGCAGAAACTGGGGTAATATACCACTGGACACTGTATACGTAGAGGGTTTAGAAAAGACAATTATACGCAGTTCTGCATAGTTCATGACTATCATAAACACAATTCATACTGTTTCAGAATTCATTAACACTCCGGATGTAATTTAGCAACGTTTCAGTACATGTAAACATACATACTGCATTTAGTTAAACATAACGGTTATAAAGTGTCATTCAACGTTTCAGATGAAACGCATTTACACCTTTAGTACGGCATGTGAATGAAACTTATATATATATATATATATATATCAAAAATTTCCAATGCACAAAAAGTATACCTTACGTAAAAACTGTATGAATTTAAAATAAACCAAACTAAATCTAAATCGAACTGGTTTGATAAATTTTCGTTTGGGGTTGTTATAAAGGATGTAATTAAAATATGTCTTGTAGTTTCGGTTGTATTACTGACAGACAGACCCTGAAACTGACGAGTGCTTTTCCAAGCGCGTCCGATATTGCTGAATTACGTGTGCATTGTTTGAAAGCTAATATTTCTGAGGCAACGAATTTTCGGAAGTGGCAGCAACTGTTTCTTATTTATTTTATGGAGCTAATTAACTTTCTGTAGGGTTTCTGAAGCCTTCCTCGTAGCCGCGCATAACCCCGGGCGGGGCGGAAGACGTAAAAGTCTAATTGTCTCACTCCTTCGTCTCTTTCCACTGTAATTCATTCCTTCAGAAGTTTATATTAACTTCTTGCAAATGAGAAAAGCGCTTGAAGGGAGGAGGGGGAAGAGTTACACCACGGGAGATGCAGCACCGACAGATCGGTCTCATCTTCTTATACACTCGATCCATAAATGTATACATACATTCAATGAAATAAAGACATTTTAATAACCTACTTCAGAACTGGCACTTAGTGAATTAGCGAATCTAGTGCAGGTTTTCAAAATGACCACCGTTAGCTTCGAACACAGTTGACAGCGATGTTCAACAGACTGACAAGGTTAATATTCCATATTATAATATAATAGTCTTTTTCAGACATTCCGTACATGTTTTAAATTCCGGATATGTATGTATGTCTGTGTTCATTTGTATACCCGCCTATAGCTCCAGAAGGGTTAAGCCGATTTGTACAGCATTTGGCATTTGCTTATTCCTTGAGACCAGAAAGATAACTAAAGAGAAGTAGAACTCCGAGATATGTGCAATGAGTTCGATTCCCGGTGAGGGCTGGCTGTTCCTGTAGCTCGTAAACTAAGCAAGATAGAACAACGGTGAGATGACCAAAGTTGTTTGTTTAGATTAGGAGTTTACAGAATAAATACGAAGAAACCGAAATACTATCCTGAGTTCGATTCCCGGTGAATATGTTTTCTGTAGACTGGAAACTAAGCGTGGCAGAACAACGGCTCAAAGAACTAAATTATTTGTTTCGGCGAGGAGATTACAGGTATCAAGCTGACAAACCCAAAATCTGCGTAGTTAATAATAATAAGGTAATAATTAATCGCTACTCATATAATTCCTAAAATTCAATCAAAATGACAAAATGCATAGGCTTTATAAAAGAATCACAAAGTGATTTTCTAACATAAATTTTGGCAATATGCTGTTTAGATTACTCCAGTAACACTTACAACTTACAGATTCACTTTAATATTATACTCCTATCTACAACACTGTCTTCTGAGGTGTTTCTTCCCTTCCGGTTTTCGAATAAAATTTTGTATGCATTCCTCACTGGTTCAACGCGTTCTACATGTCCTGGCAATTACATCCCACTTGATTTTTTGATTTTAATGACAGGCCTATTTATTGAAGAGAACAAATTATAAAACCTCTCATTCTTCAGTTTTGTTCAGCCTTTGTTATTTCGAATTGTTTCAACCCAAATATTCCTCTAAGCAAATAGCATAAAACTAGCTCCACATTTTAATGGCATCACAATGCTTGGTAGTGTTGAATATTTTTAACAATATAACTTTTACGTAACTTACGTTTTCGGAGTTTAGCCGCATCAAATGTTGAAAATTATCTACGTTTTCGGCAAACAATGCAATTGCCATCATCAGGGTGAATGTATCGTGGTTGTATAGCAGCCCGCTCTTTCGGTCCACCAATCAGAACTATTATATTCTACTTGCCACCTACTGCCTGCTTTATATAAGGTTTCTAAATAATCCCAACCTGAAGATGGAAACTGCCCAAACGTGGCTTATCTCCAAAAGCCGATGTTACACATTCAATCCCAGCTATAAGTAAAGCCGTCCCGCTACGCGCTATGTAAGTCTTTGGTGGGAGTGGAGGTATAGCTACTACTCTTTCTGGACTTTGGCACTATATGTGAGTGAGTGATCAACATCACGACCTGGCCGCGCATTACCCCCGGAAAAGGACCCCGTTACTCATTGGATAGGAGGTTGGGTGGGCACCAGATTTGGTCTGGAAGCAGAGGCTAGAGAAAAAACTCTCTGCCCCCGTCGTGGATCGAACCCCTGTTGTCCAGCCCGTAGCTAGTCACTGTACTGACACAACTATCTCGGCCCCAATTTAAATGATAGCTTAATAAAATGTAAATACTCGCACATTCATATATCACCATTCTATGTTCGGTTATAAGGGGTATTACACGCAAAATAAATTTTTCTAACTTAATAAGATCCTCGCCTTTATATGGGGCATTCCTCTATCACAAACGAGGTTCTAAAGACCGAGTTATAGCCATACAATCGCCCCACCACATGTGAGGAATTTCCACTACCTTATTCTAGAAAAAAAAACAAAGGAAACGAACGAATATGAAGATCGCTGTCTTCCGGAATGTTATACATATTAAGTAGGCACGAAATCTGATATAGTGGAAATGCCATTATCCCAGTATTCTGCAACTGTTTTGCTAACACAGATTAAAGGCGTGCCTTGAATGTTTATAAAAGACTGCTAATTCTCACGTTATAGTTAGAGAAATGCAATATCATATATTTTGCAATTATCTTAAAACCTTGCATACCATGCGGTGTATTGATATACAAATTCATGCATACAAACAAAACTGTTTACACATTAAACAACACTTTGTGCTAAACGCTTTCCGACCTCAAGAGGCAATTAGAATTTGTAATGCACATACACTAGTTCATTATCGATATTTTTATCCATATGCCATGATTTCTTACCATATGCCTGTAATTGATAATTGCCCTATACTCCAAAAGAACATGACGGTATGTTCGTCTGAAACGTTGATATCTATTTACAGGTCCACGTGGTTTTATAACTCTGACTACCAACATTGACATCTTTGTCGCCGTGAGAAATTCAATTCTCAACATACAATTATTTATTTTACAGGCGTTTTCTTCACAACCTGATGTAAATCAAAATAGTTGTGATCAACTTTCTTTGAATTAACTTTTCATGAGTTTACTGACGCACAACCGTAGCAAATTGATCAAAAGTCCCAAACAACCTATAGAGATACTTACAATTCTATTGCCTTTAACATTTTACGTACTTTTCAAATTATATTAAGTTTAAAACTTGGAAACATTCTTGAGACTGAATACTAACCTAATGCATACTATGAGAGATATATCTTGTTTAGAAACCGATCATTTCGTTTCTGTTCTGAATGTTTTTAATGTCAGTCAGTGAAAGAAGCTTCTGCTATTTATTATTTTTCATCTGTTTGTATATTAATATTTGGTAAATATATATATATACACGTAAATTAATATAATTTAGCTTTAATTATAACGGTATGGAAGGGGAACGCTAAGCAATTTTACAAGCAATATTTTGAAGACTTCTCTCTTCTGGGTTGTTGCGCCGTGTAGTATGGTAGATGTTTACCAAGGCTTCAGAGGTCATACTGCCTCCGTTATCAGGGGATGGGTTGTTGCATCGTGTAGTATCATCGCCCTGATGACGGAGGCAGTATGACCTCTGAAGCCTCGATAAACATCTACCATACTACATGGTGCAACAACCCAGAAGACAGAAATCTTTATACTCACCGCTTCGAAAACCTCAAATCTTACAAACAATGATTTGTTTAGTTCACCAAGAATTGAGTCTAAGAACTAAGAAGTAAGCAATTCTCAACTAATTATCACCTAGAAAAGGACTTTAAATTAGCAGATTGTAAATTACGTTACCATGGAAACAAACAGCAGACGGAGGCTTACTCGAGTTAGGTCATCCAAACGGTTTGGCAAGTTGCCTATCCCAGACACTAGCAGTCCGATTTATTGATGCGAACAAAAGATTTAGAGAAAGAAAACTTCTCCTCATAGGACTTATGTATCCATTCTTATTTATTCTGTTTTTCTTTCGTAGGTATTTCGTCAATCATTCACAGCCCACTACACAGTATATGACGTCACTAACGAGTAAGTATTATATTTTTTATAGCCTAACTTAAGGAGTGACCATCAATTCTTGCGCATAAGGGTATTGTTTGTTTTGTATTTTTCTGTGCATTATTATTATCATTATAATTATTATTATTTGTTTGTTGTCTATTCATCACGTAAAATTTCTTCCTTTGCTAGATGTAAATCAGCTATAAATACGGTGTGCAAAGAAATCGATATATTAAGTAAATATCTGGTTACACTTAATCGTAACTATTTTTGCTGCTAGTAACATTTTGTTCACATATTATTTTATGTATCATAATTTCATAACTTTATTATAACTTATTTATTGTTATTCTTCTTTTATTTGTCTGTTGTTTGTTTTTTGTGCTGTATCTGTAATGGGAAATTTGGCTGTTGATGCAGCACAGAAAAAATTAAATTATTATTATTGTTGTTACTGTTATTATTATTAAACGGCGGTTGCATCGTTGACTCGGGGCACACCTAGCCTCTTACATAATATATTATTTGATATGTATTATATTAAAATATATTGGAAACATTACATCATTAAATGTGGTATTCCTGGAATAGACGTTTTTCTCATTTTCTTCATTTTTTATGCACCACACTTACCATACAGATATTTTACAACTCAGTGTCTTTTCATTTGCTCCAGTAATTAGTTACTGGTGGTTCTGTACTCTGTATTCCACAAGATCCTTGCATATAAATATCTACTCGACTTTTACTTCAGCAATCCACATTTGATAATGGCGATGCAACAATACAATTATCTAATTAATCCTAAATCAGAAAGAAGTCCACTGTCATGTACTTTCAACCTCCCGCGTCACACACTAGTCAAGGTAAGGAAACGCTAGTTACTAGGCCGCTGCTCACGCCAGTTGCGCAAAAACTGTGCAGGCGCGAACACCTTACTTCGCATCGAAATCGTTTGTTCTTGTTCCTAAGTGATTTAGCAATGCGTATCCTGACAAAGAGTAAGTATGGTTACATTTTAAATGGAACACATATTGAAGTGATCGCAGTATAAAATATTTACATGACAAAAACTGAAACATTCATTTCAAACTTTAATTTTGACGCTCGAATAAAGAGGTAGTGCATGTTCATGATTTAATATGTATCAAGAAAAATATATAATGAATTAATAAATTATACTGTTTACCTAGTATAATTAGGGTGATCAAATCTAGAAGATTTGCATTTGCAGGACATGTGGCGCGCATGGAGGGACGTGAGAAATACGTACAATATTTTTGTTGTAAAATCCAAAATTAAGATACCATTTCAATGATCTAGGCTTAATGAGAGGATAATATGTTTTAAAATGTGACCATAAGGAAAATATTAGAAGTTTTAGACTTGATTTAATACTCTCAAGTCAAGGTTGAGTGGTGATTTTTTTATCTATGGGAATTTATAACTTATTATTTTGGTTAATATTTAAAAAACTTCTAGCCTCTGCGTCCAGACCGGCTCTGGGGCCCACCCAGCCTCCTCTACAATGGGTACCGGGGTCCTTTCCCGGGGGTAAAGCCGGCCGGGGTGTGATGCTGACCACTCACCCCCATCTAGTGCCGAGGTCAAGGAAGGGAGGAGCTATACCTCCTCTCACCCCAAACGCCTACATGGCGTATAGTGGGACAAACTTTACTTTACTTTACTTCACTTTAAAAAACTAGTTTTTTATCTAGAGGTAAATTATAGTGCAAAAGGTGTAGAATCTACACAATTGAAAATAACAAACTGGTGAACAATATTTCGTGCTTACATACTTAAAATTTATTGGTTAGAAAATACATAAGCAATGGACAGTAAACAAGTTCATGGTCCAAACGATGTTTCTGCCACACTGTTTGGGCACTCCTGTTTAATTGCAACCTCATTCTTCTAAATCTCACTTGACAGAATGCGACTAATTAAAGTCAAAATTATATGATTGTGTTGGTGCTGGAACCAATATTTAGGTACTTACAGCACAGCAGATCGATGTTACAACCACAAACTATGAGACTGTCATTTTGAGTGATCGGTTAGTGTTTATGGGCGTTCATCATAAAACCGAATTGCTGGCAACGGCGAGTGACCAGAGAGAAATTTCCGATCAAAAACATTTTAATTCCATAAAACACGTGGCCTTGAAACCGCCTTTTCTTCCACAAGAATATGTTTCCTTTGTTTAAAATTTATATTTCATGATGACTTACAATATGAAACAAACTCACACATCTTGATTGACTGATTCTTGGATTAATGACACTTTTCAACTGCATCGGTTACAATAGTGACCAGTGACAGTATCGCCGTGAAAAATACATCGGAGGTGATGTTGAAGGAAGTGATCGTGATCTGTTTTATTTTATTATCCTAGTATTGTATAGACTGAGAGAAACCACGAAAAGCTTCTGTAAGGAAATCCGATCTGAGCTTCAGAATTCAAACCTGGGATCTCCTGAACACAAAGCACGAGTGATAACTGTTTTATCGATACATTCAGTCATTGATAAACCTCCATATGACAAAACACAGCTGTTCTATTACTAACACAATAATAATAATAATAATTCAATTCAATTCAATTCATTTATTTAAGTGCTTGACCACAGCCAGATGAGGCCAATAACAGTCAAGCACTGAACAACAGTACAGGATGAAATATAATACAATAATAACATTCATTTCTATAATAATAAAAGTAAAACATTACAAATACAAAATCAAACAAATGAAACTAAATATATAAATGTACCATATTATTATTAATAATAATAATAATAATATTAATTCAATTCCTTTATTGAGTGATAATTCACAAGTAAATGGGCTAAATAATATGACTAAGTAATACAATAATTCAATTCATCGATACTAAAAAACCAATAAAAAACTAGAAACACTTACAAGATTAAATGCTATAACAATTCAATTCATTTATTAAAGTGCCTAACAACAGCCAAAAAGGCCAATAACAGCCAAGCACTAACAATACAAACATTACAATACAAAAACAAACAAACAATAAACTAAATATACAAATGTACAATTCAATTCAATTCAGTTCATTTATTAAAATGCTTGACAACAGCCTAAACGCCAATAACAGCCAAGCACTAACAAAATACAAACCTTACAATACAAATACAAACAAACAAAAAACTGAATATATAAATATACAAAATTATACAAAATTAATTTATTACAAAATAATTAATAAGTAAAAAATAAACACTAATAAAACACTAATAAAATAAAAGGAACAAAATAAAAACAAAAATCAAATTAAAACAAATAACCAAGCTAGATCCAATCAAGGCCACTCTCTAAATCATTTCTCTTATTGAGAAAGTGCCCTCAAAAGAAACAATGTTTATACCAAACACGTCCAAAAATTTGCATACGTCATTTGCAGCAATGACACACCTGGCTGAAGGACTATGCCTAAACGCACTGCACACACTAAACATAGAAAATTCTCTTACTTGCCTTGACGGCACACGAATACCAACAGTGTTCATGATGGAATTGCAATTTATTTTGTCCTTAAATACATTAATAAGAAATAAAGCATCGAGATGCCGTCGCCTAGTATAAAGTGTTCTGAAATTTAAAGTAGTTAAAATCAATTCATATTTACGTGTGATATTAAACTGAAGAAACCGATAATTGCACAAATTGGCAAATTTCCTTTGGATATTTTCTAATTTATTAGAATCTGTCTGTGTAAGATTATTCCAAACGACCGGGGCATACTCAAGCTTAGACCTAATTAAAGCATTATATAAAACAACAAGAATGTCTAAAGAGGAAAAGTTATAAGTAATAAAACGAATAAGCCCTAAGGTCCTTAATGCCTGTGTATGAACAAAATTTACATGGCAATGAAAATATAGCTTAGTGTCAAACAAGACACCAAGATCTTTTATACAATCAGTACGGGAAATTAAAATATCACTGATAAAGTAATTAAAATGAATACTGTTGGTTTTCCGTGTGAAAGATATAATTTTGGTTTTCTCAATGTTGAGTTCCATATTGTTAACATCGCACCACTGATGTACAGAATCAATATCTGCTTGAAGAAATTTGCAGTCATTCACCGATTTTATATCACAATATAGTTTCAAATCATCAGCAAATAAGAGAAATTTAGAATACTTAATTTTGTCACAAATGTCGTTAATAAAAACATTATATAAGAAAGGTCCCAAGGTAGAGCCTTGTGGAACTCCAGATAATACCGAGTAAGCAATCGTCCGTTTGACATCTGCATCGGAGATGGATGGAATATTAATAAAATCAGAGCAGGTGTAATCAGAATTATCCTGAGTATCAACAGAAGAAAAATATTTAGAAACAGAGGGAAAATGGTCTGCAAAGGCTTCGGCAATTAATTGAGTCTCAGTAATGATTTTGTTTCCAACTTCAATTTGGGTAACAGACTGGTCATTCTTTTTAAATTTTGAAATATATTTCCAAAAGTGCTTAGGTTGAGATCTTAAATTATCATCAATAAATTTCAACCAAACCAATCTATCTGCCTTAATATTTCTTTTAACTAGACTACGATAATACGAAAAAACACTATAATAATAATAATAAGACTTAAATTTCTTGAATTTCTTAAAATCTCAGTAATGATTTTGTTTCCAACTTCAATTTGGGTAACAGACTGGTCATTCTTTTTAAATTTTGAAATATATTTCCAAAAGTGCTTAGGTTGAGATCTTAAATTATCATCAATAAGTTTCAACCAAACCAATCTATCTGCCTTAATATTTATTTTAACGAGACTACGATAATACGAAAAAATACAATTATTTCTGGGTCCTTGGTAATACCGAGGAATTCTCGTTTTTGTATCTTTGTATAAGGTTTGCGCATGCCTGCAGCTAGATGATTATCACTATTATTATTAAAATGGAGCTTATTCTTTGAAATCAGAGATATTATTCTTCCTAGTCGTAGAAATAATTGGGTGTGCTCGGTATCCGCATTCCACCGCCTCCTATTATAAGTCGGACGTGCAGCGATCCCGAGAAAGCTGTTCAGATTTAATATACAATGCGGTGCTATTCACTATTCAGCCCTTCTACAAAAAGTGCCATATCCCCGCTCCATATTAGCTTTATCTTCCGACATTTACCTCTAAATCCTTAAGAAATTAAACAGAAAAACTCACATTTTCTTCTAGGCTAATTGATTTCAAAGACTTTCAATACATGTTCTTCCCTAAAGTGAGAAACGAAGTTCCACAAGCATAAAAAAGAGTTAAAATTATTGGTCTTCGTGTTTTATCGTCGTATTTAGGTTTAAAATAGACTACAGTTCGTTCAAATTTATATTTATAATACTCTCTTATGTTTTTAAGCTGCATTTTAATATCAATTTATCTACTCGTTGTTCTGAAATGGTCTCCAAGATTTTGAGGTCAAAATTTTAAAAAGTTACATATCTAAAGTGTATGTGTAACATATCCCAATTTGAAAATATAATAATAATAATAATGCAGGATTCAAACGTTCTTATAAGAACAACAGTTCTTAAAAGTGGGAATTGTTTCAAAAGTCCCTGTGCACACACACACCCTTGATGACGCACGTGACGTGCGTGCACGTAACTGTGTGATCTTGACCACTACCTCCATTCAACTAATTGTGTCGCGGAACGTGAGTTCTTTGAACACGAGCAAATGCACAAGTACTTGTAATCACATATTATAAAGCGAATATCAACTCTTTCTTCAGAGTTAGTGAATAAGATAAAACTATAATGAACAGATGGACATGCACACAGATAGCTTCCTTGCAGATTTCCGCTCCGCTTTTTATGGGATAATTTGTCGTAGATAAAATTTAGTTTGTAAGATTTGGGGATTCTTTCTGCGACGAATATGACGATAGCTGATTTCTGGGATGTAGCACCGTGCAGGTTAATAGACATTGACCGATATTTCAGAGAACCTTACTGCCTTCATCATGAGGGTGGCGATCTGAGACCTCGGTCAAAATATTACCCATCAGACTACACCGTGCTACCTCGCAGAAAACAGCAATGTTTACAATTTAGTTGCTTCAGCATTTCAGCGATGCCAACTATAATCCAAATTTGTTAGCGACCAGCTGCGCGATTCAATTAGTGGATTGATTTCATGTTTCTGTTCGTAACTCCGCGGAAAAATTATTCAGAATTATTCACAGTTACAGGTGAAGATTTTTTTAAACTCCAACGCCAAAGTCGATATGTCAAGAATCGATGTCGTCACAAGGTGACAATGCTGTTACTTAATTAAGTACTAAACGAAATTACGCTTTCTGTAGTGAAAATTGGTAAGGTGGTTGTGAATAGTGGCATTTGAAAGAGATACTAAAGTAAATCGATAGAGAAAATTCCTCGCCTTTGTGGAAACGGTAGATTCATTATCGAGTTTACAAGAGCTCGCCATTAGTTCCTATCCTGAGCCAGATGAATCCAGTCCACACCGTCAAAAACTATTTTCATAAGATTCGTTTAAGATTGTGAACCATAATTTGCGTAGAAGGGCTGAGGAAAACTGAAAACCGTTAGTCAATATAGCCTGGCTGAAAATTGATCCAACGACCTACAAATACGAAAAATGAGTACTACGCACTCAACTCCGACATTCTGCGTGGTAGACAGAAAACATAACGGACCTACGAAATCCATACTTTGCAAGGAATCCAAAAAACAAAACTTTATCAAATAAAATAATACAGAACGTTATGAGTTAAAGCATTTCGTGCCACATATCATAATTTGCAACTATCGTTTCAGATATTTTCCAACATGTTTAATATTTGAAAAAGGAAGAATGGTTTCTGGCTGTGCTGCGTAAAATCTGTAGTGTTATAATCTCTGAAATGGTCGGATTTTGTGCGCAGTTAAGTGAACATTAAGAATGATGATGTAAGGGACGTAGCAAAATATGTGTACAGCAGCAGAACACAACACTTCTTTTCCTCTTGTTCTACCGCAGCCACCACATCCCTATCAGACTGAACGACGCCCCCAAAGTACAGCAGTCTCGGCTACAGCATGTCACGTGGCTTGGCAATACTACTGCCCTCATCTTGGTGGCTGAGAATGACATCTATGTGCGTCTGTCGCCAGATGGCGGACAGGACTTTCGCCTTACAGTCTCTGGACAACCTGGAACGATCTATAACGGCATTCCCGATTGGCTGTACCAGGGTGAGTGGTAGTAGCTACATCCAGACCGATTCTCGGGCACATACAGTCTTCTAACAGAGGACTAGTACCCCAGATCCCTCCAGAAACAAAGTGGTGTTAGATGACACCGATTTAACGCGAGGTGTTTGAACATAAAGCAATGTTTACCTCTGACCAACTCAACGAGCAAAGTCCTTCTTTAAAGTTAATATTCTTTCACTTGTTAAATAATGCCCCTGTCATTTATTGAGACAGAAAATGTATTGCCGAAATGCTACAATCTCTCGTATTTTAAAGTGTTTATCTCCACTACACTAATTAAATATCTGGTTCCACATGGAGAAATTCTATATTGTGATAAAAGAAAGAAAATATTGGGCAGAAAGAGATCAACTAAATATACGTATATCGCCTACAAGGTGAATAGTTATGTGGAATTAGCAAGTCAAACATTCTATTTAGTAGCCACACACTGACAACAGCGCTCTTACGTATATAACTTCGCCTTTGCCAGAAAAAACAATGTTGTTTTGAAATTTTTAAAAAATGTCCCGGAAATTGTATTCTAGGTATTCCACTGTATGAAACATAAATAAAAGGGCCTCTGTGCTTTTCATATTCAACATAGATACGATAAATAGCATCACAATTCAAAAGAGTGAGGACTATCGATTCGAAAGTTTTAAACACTACTGCACTCCTCTGTTTACAGAGGACATCCTCTCGTCGCCCGAGGCACTGTGGGGGTCGCCAGATGGGACCCACATCATGTACGCCTCCTTTAATGACTCTGAAGTTCGAATCCTGGCCTTCCCGTGGTTCGGATCTGCCTCCGTTAGCGGTTCTATCAAAGGGGGCGCTGGTATATGGACGTTTCCCGAGTCCCGTACAGTGCGCTACCCTACGGTGAGTTTCAGCACTATTAAGTGACTTGTCTAGTTATTTCATAATTTATTTTAATTATTATTCCATTATTTACTTCAGCCTGCGGGTTGATATTTGAAGCCGGGACCTCCCGGAACCAACTCGATCACAACGTACGGTAGTCCACGCCTTTACAAACTGTTTTATTAAGATAAATCTAAAGTAGGCTAAATTATAAATTAGTTTTTAATGACAGCCGTTAAATATAATCAATAATTATACAATATTTTATTTTCCGTCTATACACAAACTTAAAATAATGTTGTTTAAAATTACTTAAAATTATAACATTCTCAGTAGATACTG
>NW_019059569.1:688566-712064 GCF_000696155.1 Zootermopsis nevadensis
CAGTATCTACTGAGAATGTTATAATTTTAAGTAATTTTAAACAACATTATTTTAAGTTTGTGTATAGACGGAAAATAAAATATTGTATCAATAAAACACAAACATGACGCAATTAAGATATAAATCAATAATTATATGTTAAGTTTACTGGAATCAAGTTTACTTTATTATTTTAGTATTGCTTTTACAGTAGAGGTCTACTCCTTATAATTTAGACCATAATATGCTGAAATCTTGCATATCTAGACTTCAAGACTACAACACATTTGGCTGTCTTCTGGGTTGTAGCGCCGTGTAATCTGGTAGAAATTGATCGGCGTTTCAGAAGTCCTTGCTGCCTGCATTATCAGGACAATGGAAGCAGTATCTCAAATCCTACTAAGCATGCGAAGTGTTTCTACTTTCATGTTTGTTCTCTCCTACAGCCAGGAACTACTAACCCTAAAGTCAAGTTGTGGATCATAGATGTCACCAACATCACTGAGCCACAGCGGTGGGAAGTAAAGCCTCCGGAAGTTCTCGATACCCAGTAAGTAGACCGCAAAATTTCTGCTACAGACGAGTTTTCCATAAACTAAATCAAAATAACTCAATGGTGTAGGACAGGGGTCGGCAAACATTTTTTCTAAAGGGCCAAATAGTAAATATTTTAGGCTCTGCGGGCCAAGAGGCAACCTCGAGGATATTTATATAGGTAGGCCTACTTATGCAACAAGAAAAAAACAAGTTTTAACAAATTTATTGAACAAAATGTAACGTAATAATATTAAGTAGACTACAATTGTTTGAAATACAGCTCTAGTAATGAGAAGAATGGAATTGCCTGTTATGAGATAACATTTCACCAAACTGAGGTTTAAATTCAGTACTCCTTATCATCAAAATTGATTGTAAATGTTCATCCGTTAATGCTGACCTGTATTGAGATTTTACATATTTCATCTTTGAAAATGTCTCTTCACACAGGTAGGTGCTGCCAAATACAGATATAAATCCCCGAGCATATGATCTTAACTGACCGTATTCATCGCTTGGAAGACATTTATAGAATTCTTTCTCTCAACTACTCAACTCGGCCGTTTCGTTATAGCGCGTAATTTAAAATTTCAAAGAATTTAAATATGTAAAGTCCGTTCTTAGCTCGCAGGCCGTACAAAGAGAGGCGGTGGGCCGGATTTGGCCCGCGGGTCGGAGTTTGCCGACCCCTGGTGTAGGACTTTCTTCCATTATCTCAGTCTTACTGAATCATAAAGAGATTGTCTGTTGTAACAGAATCAGAAAGTTCATTATTGCAACAAAATTACAACATTAGACTCCGTCTTGAAATCTGTTGAAGTCATTTAACTTCTTCGTATTGTTTCCATAAGGTAGTTTTCAATATCATCCTCAATCTAGACACAAGACTCACAAATGAAACTATATATCTCATACTATTTCATATTAAGAGTAGTGAAATTTATGAGTTCAGCAAGTTAATAAAGTTTATATCTGAACAGTGGTAAATATTAGTTATTAAATCAATTACAAACACAAAGCTCTTTCTGACTGCATTCCAGTAATTACCAATTAGAAATTAAAGTATTTTTTCTAGTTACTTTCACTAACTGATTCACCAACCCAAAAAATAAACCTACAATTCCCAAGATAATTTTCAACTTGATTTTGAATATAATTTCAAACTTCCTTTGTTTTAATTTCATTATTTTAATACGTATTAATCAGTTTAACTCTCATACTATTCTATATGATGTGTCTACAATGTAATAGAATAATTATTATGGAAACATTTAGTGTAATACGGAACTCCTATACCGACAAACATTTTCAAATCAGCCATGTTTTGACAGGTATTTCGATCTCTTGGTAAGGTAGTTATCATAAAATTCTGCCACATATATATATATTTTTAGATATTTTAGAAGGATGTAGAAACTTTGCTCACTAAACTAAATCCGTGAAGCAGAATTTCCGTCTTTCATACAACTCAAATTTCATTATAATGTTCGCTGGATTCTGGCCTGAGACAGACCAATTCAGTCTACACCATCACACCCAATATTCTTAAAATCCATCCTAATATTACAATCCCATCTACTTGCAACTATGTTTTTATTTCCCTCTACTCCCTATACAGTATCTTATGATTATGCTGTAGCCCTGTATCGTTTGTGTAAACTTTACAAATAACAACTGCCGCATAAGAATAGTCCTGCCTGTACCATATGACAGAATTTAAT
Organism: Zootermopsis nevadensis; assembly: GCF_000696155.1. The sequence continues at coordinate 690,804 of NW_019059569.1, forward strand.
GTGCGTCAAATAAAATGGGCTTTGCAATTTCTTACCTTAAATTGAATCAGACTAAATTACACTAAAGTTGCACAGAAGTCATTCAGTATTTTATTTAATGTAAATTACTTAAGTATGAACAAATTTGAAAATTTTCACAAATATTCAAATAACAGTTTATCGGTATCAGTCTTTCTTTCGGTTTGTCGTACAGTAAAAAAAGGAGAAACATTTCTCCGTTCTACGTTTATTGAAACTCATTCTGCAAAACTCTGAGACTTTTTAAGTCTCGTCAAAAGGTTCGTATAAATACGGACTAAGATCTGTTTTCATGTCTTGTGATATTGGTAAGAAAATCTTTCTCAGGGATTTCTACCTGACATCTGCCGGCTGGATCGGAAACGACAACCACCACGTCTCTGCAGTGTGGATGAACAGAGCGCAAAACGTCAGTATTATCACGTCCTGCAGAGCACCGAACTGGACTTGCTTCGAGGTGCGATTTCAGATTACTGGTTTGTATTACGGAGCTTCGTAACTGCTTCAGTGGCTAAAAAGTGGCCATATTTTATTACTTGAACTAAACTTTACGCCTAAGTACCATATAACGAATGCACTACAAACGTTCTATTGATATCTGCGTTATAATTTTGTCAGTGAAATTAGTGCTAAAGGATCATTTATCGTAACCTTTCAGCCACTTCATAAGCAAGAAGACATACACACTTAGACAATTAACATTTCTTAATTTTCTCATACAACGATTTAAAAATTTTCCCACGCAAAGCAACGTAAATTCGCCAATATTACAAACAGAATAAATTTACTCTGTCATAAGTTCGCACAACAAACACAGAAACTTCGTTTTCGTGATAATTTTCAAACAATTCCCACAGATTACATGTGTTATCAGAATTAGGCGTATTTAGTTGTTAGACAAAGACACAGAAACAGATGTAATAGTTAAAAACCTGCCAGAAGTTAACTATATAATCCTGCCATTGGAGTTATTCGAAAGTTAGTCGACAACATAAGAGGACTTTAACGATTCACGCGATGTAAGTTTACAGGTAGTATTGTAAGCCAATGACAGCTAATAAATAACAACACATAGAAACTCATCTACTTTCTAACGGTGTCGTCTTCTTATAGGGGAGTAGCATAAGTAAATCATGTGTATTATTACAATAGGATTATTTCGTTTGCAGACAAAGTTGCAGGCCTAAGTCGAACTTATGAATTACACTGGTTGCCTGGTAGCGACTTAGCTACTGTATTCGGGCGAATCTATGCGTTTTTTCTATGTCACTAGCTTGAGAAAAAATTTAAAACAAACGCATATACGGTATAAACCGAAGATATTGCCAATGCAGGAAATGTGACCGCGAGCTACAAAGTAATGCCGCTGGGAATTTTTTTTCTGAAAATACATGCTTCTTTACCTGGTACCCATTCCACCTTTCTCATTCTCTTGCTCGCCTTTTACTTTTAACGGGTTTCGAGCGGGCACATTCGCCCCGAATACCGTACTCCGTAGCGTCTTAAGATATATTATTGTGGTTGTAGACTCACGCTGAACGATCGTCGGAAGACACGTGGCTTGACGTACAGCCACATCCCTTGTACACGGCTGACGGAGAGAGTTTCCTGCTACTTGCGAGCATCAAAGAGGGAACGTACAAGTACTTCACACACATCAAGCACGTCACTCCGAGCCAACAACGCATTGCAGTGCTCACGCACGGAAGCTACGAAGTAACACGCGTCCTGTCCTGGGATACCACAAACCACCTGGTGTAAGAGACAGCAATGTGCCACACGTTAGATCACACGCTTTTCAATCGTAGATAGCACCGTGTCAGCCCGACTAACACTTTGAAAAAACGATAAATGACAAGTCTTATTATGTTCATTGTTAAGTGGTACTCCATACAATGATATACAGTAGACTCGATCGCATAAAACTTTTCGTTAACCAGCTCCAGTCAGTCCGTGTTAGCCACCTCGATCGGGCTTACGTTTCCCGTCTGTATGCGCAGGCACGACCTTTCAAGCGAAGATGCTAGTCAAACCTTACCAGCTACGAGGCTCCTAGCTTTTGACGCAGTTATTTAAATTTCTGAAATATTTATTTTATGCGTGTGCCATGTGATTTGTGACTAATCATGGAAGATGAAGTACGATGTATGTCTTCAGTTGCTAAAACGTTCACGTTTCCCCGGTTCCTGATTTGGCTAACACTTTTGGAACAAGTCACACTTCGCCGCTGGCAGAGAGTATAAGCAAGTATTATTCCAGAATTCTCTTGAAGAGACGCAGACGTCTGTACAAACATAACCAGCCGAAATTCGAGCAGGTTATCTCCGGAATACAAAAGCATACACCAATCGATTCTAATCAATATTGTTAAAACCAAACAGTCGTCTTATTCATCTTGATGCTACAGTATTTAGGGACACAGTCAACACAACTGCATTGAGTATACACGACTACCAACGCATCAAGCAATAAATGAAATTCAAAATTTAAAAATCGTTATTTAAACCACTCTGAATTCCGATAGTAGTAATTCATTTACATTAAATGTAGGCTTAACAGTTATATCTACTACCATAGCTCGCTTATCAAAGGCTCAATTGTGGAACAGTAAATGCGAGATTGGCATTAAATTCATAAATTTATGAAACACTCAGATCGTTTATTAATTGGGTCTGTAATTTATTTATAATTCATATTATTATATTAAATTTAAAATAATAAATTTAATCCTAACAACAACAGGTAATTAAGATGAATTCCGAGACCCACAAACAGCATTTCGTCTCTTGCATTAAGTTACCATTTTATACAACTGCAGGCCTCGTTCCCACATGCTACAGGTACTACCTGGGCACGCAAGAATCAAAGCCGGGTCAGCGTCACTTGTACGTAGTTCGTGATCCGGCGACAGACGACCCGCGGCGTCTGGAGCCTCAGTGCGTGACTTGCGACCTGGGCGAGGTGCTATGGAGTAGCCGTTACTGGTACACAAACTGTACACACTTCACTGCGTCAGTGTCACCTGGAAACGTGTCCGGCAGCATGTCGTACTACGTACTGGAATGCGAGGGACCCGGTCTCCCACTGGCCGGGGTTCATTCCGCCGGTACGCACAGGCTGCTGAGGATCTTGTACAACACGCGATCTCACCGCGCGCTACCGCTCCGGGAGCTAGCCCTTCCCAAGATGCGAAGCTTTGAAGTGCCTTTGTCGCAGGGCTTCAGGGCTCAGGTCCAGCTGCTACTGCCGCCCAGCTGGAGGGAGGAGCTACGAGACGCTGCCTTCCCGGTGCTCGTAGAAGTGTGAGTGCCTCTTTAAATGCGTTTCGGAGTTAGTTTACGTATTTCTTATATTTAAGATTTAATTATTCAATGGTATAATACAGACATTTGTGTGTCCCGTAAATGTATTTCAACATAATGAGACAGCGAAGAATTGCCTCATTCCGTGTGTTTCGTGACAAAGTGTATAGCATTCCATTATTGTTACTGTTGATGAACTAACGGTTTACGTGTTTAAATAGTAACCTATTGTGCTAATTAGCCTGCTGATAAATCTCGTCTTAATATAATTTAAACATTCAGTCCTTACCTCGAAGGAAACACAACTCATATGTAACCATTACTAGGATCAAAGTGTTAATGCTGTTTAAAGTAATAAATAATTGCTGTTTACTCTGAGAATCATATGAAATTGATAAATAGATTTTGTTAAAGCAGGTAGTACATGTAGTTACCACTAGGCTTTAAAGAGTGAAGTAAATTTTAGATGATAACTAAAGTTTATCCATTCAAAACATAAAAATAATTAATATTTATTAATACTTAAATAGCACATTTTATAAATGGTAATAGAATATAGTATGAGTAGCAGCCAAAACGTAAAATGCTAAAGTAGAGTCGTTAAACCTACTTCAGGAGACACATATACCGGAACTGCACATGAATTACGTAAAGACTAATCACTTTTTAATTATCCATGTGTCATATATGGAACTTAAATAAATTCACATCAGCGGCAAATGTGTTTAAAAACTTTAGGCTCGAAGTTGTTCGTTTTTCATAAAATATCGTTCTATTTAATACTGAAATGACTGTGGTTCCTATACTATGTATGCATAGATTTATGTATGTATCGATTTATTAAGGTTATTGACGTGTTCCGATTCACAATCGCCATTTTTCTGCACGTCACTTGTCACAGGAACGGTCGGCCCGGCAGCCAAGCAGTCAGTGAGAAGTTCTCCGTCGACTGGGGCACCTACATGTCCAGCCATAACGACGTCGTTTACGTTAAGCTTGACGTTCGAGGCGCCAAAGGGCAGGGTTCCCGATCACTGTACCGGCACCTGGGAGGCGTCGAGGTGCAAGACCAGATCACTGTCCTCAGGTCAGTTCCTGAACTACCACGGTGCCGCCCGCACACTAGCACAAAGTCAAGGGGGAATCCTCCAGACAATTAATACAAATTTAGTTGCTATAGCTCGTAGGGTTAGAGAGAATGATCCAGTATCGTTATGGGAGGTATTTACTTGGAAGTTCGTTGGCTGGACGAAAATATAACACATAAAATGTTTTAAAAGCTTGTTATGTCTCCTTTTTTAGGTACACGGAAAGGAAAGACTATGTAATTCCATCAGATAAAGTATTCTTTATCGCTTGGGCTATTATAATATTTTCTTTACCTTTATTTATGAAAACTATGGGAAAGTGTATTAACTTATCTTGCAGATATCTGTTGGACACAATGAAGTTCCTAGATGAGACGCGGATCGGGGTGTGGGGCTGGGGGTATGGCGGTTACGTCACGGCCATGCTGCTCGGCTCCCAACAAAATATCTTCAAATGCGGCATTGCAGTGTCTCCAATAGTCGACTGGCTGTATTACAGTAAGTGCATTCTGTAGTCACACTGAGTATTCTTTTTTATGGTTACGACGGGGTGAGAATGTCCGTGTAACTGCGGCCCACTGTCCATCGCCTAGATGATATAAAGTGAATATGGAGCAGCGGTGGAATGATACTGACAACGGAAAACCGAAGTCCTCGGAAATGAGCCTGCCTCAGTACCTCTTCGTGTATCACAATTCCCATAATGGACTGCCTTAGGAGTAAACCCAGGTCTCCAAAGTGGTAAGCCGGCGATTAAGTACGTGAACTGTAACACATACTGAGAGTAGCATTGACGCTGCTTTTCGTTTGCTTTCTTATACACGGGGTCGCTGGATATTGAGATCATACTTACTTTTTATCACTGCTTAGGCAATTTGATGTCTGACGGCGCTTTGAAACTCTTCTTAGATGCTTTTACCCACATTATACTATATAAAACGGTGGCAATGGGTCTTTGATGACGATGGTCAAGAATATACAGAAAAAACGATCTCATGTTGGACTAATAACAGAAATCATAGGTTTGAAAATTTCTCCTTTGGGTCATATAAAACAATTAATACGGTATAGATACCTCCAAAGAATAACAGACAACAGATGGCCCAGAAAAAGTACTGTAGTAGATGCCAAGGCCACAGTGGTCTAGCGGTCAGAACGCTGGCCTTGTAATCCTGGGGTCTTGGGTTCGATTCCCGGCGGTGCCCGAATTTATATCTTGTGTTGGGCAAGGCCGTGGTCTAGGCAACACGGAGTTTTCCTCCGGGGGCTTCCCCGGTTTCTCCGTGGCATCCCAACAATTACTCCATTCACACACAGAAGAAGGCAATGGCAAACCACTTCTGGATCATCTGCCAAGAACGTATATGAACAGGTCCCAGTCCGAGAAAAGGATGGAAGGATCCTGTTCATATGGACCTGTCGTCAGACAGAACACTAAAAATAATAAGTAGATGCCACCGGGAAGGAGGGAGACAGAATGACCGAAAGTTAGATAGATGAGGGGCATCCATGATCCAATGGCAATGAGAAGACTGGAAAAAGGCCAGTCGATGGACACAAGAATGGCGATTGGATGTCGAAACACGTCAATGACATTTTTAAAAGGATACATACATAAATGCATGCACACATACACACAATGTAGGAAGAACCTAAGAGTAAATGCTCTGTCTGTCCGTTGCTAGTATTGTAGGATTGGGCACGATCCATGTAAATGGAATTTATTATGTCCAGTCCTGTTGAGAACTTAAGTTTAAATAACGGCCTACACTACACAGTTTATAAACAAATTCTCCGGACATGGCTATGGCTTTACTTACGTTCGAAATCTTCAAAGGATATGTTTCAGTAAATTGGCTTCTAATGCTCATAAACTGTGACTGTAAAACCATAAAAGAAACACAATAAAACACTTTTGCACACAGATCTCGAAGCCTCGCTTTCTCTACACGCCATCTTTTTACTGGAGTTTGGTATCAACATAACCAAGGAAACGGCGCGAAATTTCAATAACACAGGTGCATAATTTTACCCAGCCATATTTAGTCTCATTTAACAAGAGATCGACTAAAAATCCAGCACAATCCTTTGTATAACCTCATAGCAAAATACAAGAGCATAAAATATAAAATAGATTACGTTGAAATGTTTATTATGTGTTACTACTCTACATTCTCTTGATAAATGTCATTAAACGAGTAAAAGCAAGCCTGCGCCATAAACAAAACGTTGTACAAGCCAAGAAGACACTGGGGATGTTTTATAAGTGTATTTACATTTATGTCTATCCACGGTCGTGAGACAGTATGTGGGTAAATTTGACACACTTCCTTCTTATAGGTCAAATGTTTAGGCCTATAAGCACAGCAAACTCGGTTCTTTGGGGACACAGCAAGCAGATAACAATTCTGCTATTTGTTTCTTTTCCAGACGAGTTTTCACTCGCGACCTTCTGTCACGTCAACGGAAGCCGTGGCTCCGCAACTTCTGGGTCGATCCCGGTTTCCGGATGAGAAATTTTACGGAGTTTTATATTCACGTCAACATATTATTGGCTAATTCAAACAGATTCGAAAACACTTGTAACAGCAGTAAATTTCAATTACGGTTTAAAACCTCGCGTTCAGAATCAAATATTTCATAATCAATCAGACTGTGAAACGTCTACTCTCCTCTGGAGAATACAAACTTTCCAAATGCTTTCTTTTTTAACCATATCATTTATCGATAATTATAGGGCGGACCATATTAAGAGTAAAACAGCCACAGAAGAATGAAATATAATCCATACCTCTTAGCACAAAACTGTAATTATGTTGCTGAAGTTTGGACAAATGAAAACAAATTTATTAACTCCTTTTACATCAAGCTTCAATGTTCTTATTGGAGTCTACTGGGACACGTGAAGAACGGTTCTTGACATCAGGACTAATATGAAAGTCATGCAATGTTTTAAAAAATTTATAATTAATTATTATTAATTATAATATTAGCAGATAGAAGGAGAACATTGATATCACTTCCTGATCCCTTCATATTTCATATCTTCCGCTTGTTTATTTCGATACTAAATATTGTGTGAAGTGAATTATATGTCCTTCAACAACTCAATAAATATGTAATTTCTTCAATCCTTCGTAATTAATCGTACATTATTATTGTTTCATCTCGTTTAATTTTGAAGTTGATAAAACAACGTAAATAACACTTCAAACTACGAGTAGTTTCACAGAAAATATGCCACTTGAAACTACTATTTTGTGCGCAGACTCAGCGTTTACGGAGCGCATCCTAGGAGTACCAGAGGAGAACTATAAAGGGTATGTGGAAGCGGACGCGACGCAGAGAGCTCCTAACGTGCCAAACCACTCCATGTACCTGCTGCATGGCCTAGCAGACATAACTGCGCCTTATCAACATGGTGTTGCTCTCGCGCGAGCGCTAGCTAAAGCTGGGATTATCTTCCGCTATCAGGTGAGTTTCGCCACTGCCGCTTCGACTTCGAGGTTCAGGGTTTAATGACGCTATCGTGAGTGGCCCGGCAGATATCATCTGTATTCATTTTCAATCTACACGTTTTTAAGCAAGTCAAGGGCAGCTGTATCCACTGCATCTCTTATCCTCCTGGAAAGTTCAAAGTAGTTAAAATGGTGGAACGTAAACAGCATCCCTGATGTACCGCCAAAAGAAAAAGAATCAAGAGGAGTAAAGTCAGGCGAACGAGGTGACCAAGTTTGATACTTTCTTGTATGTCATCAGGACCCTGTTCTTCCAAAAGAGACAAGAGAAATTCCCACAACATTTAAGGTATATTATCTCAGTTATAGCACTTACGACGTCATTTTAACAATTGTGAGTGCGGCGTATCAGTTGTAAATTCAAGTACAAATTACAAACTTGATCATATAACCAACTGAAATGCTTTTATCTTTTATTCCCCTGTCTTTCGGTTCATGAGTAGCATTACAGTAAAATTGTAGTATAAGGGAGAATGGGTAAATGGCGGTCACTTAAGAGAAAAGCTAGATAAAACGAAAAGTATACGCAAAGTTGAAACTTTATATAAACTGGTATTTAGCCTGAAGGGTCTGCTTCTTAAGTTGAACGTAACTAAAATTCTGTAGGAAATGATAACTGAAGACGTAAGCTTTGACCGGTATTCCCCGCCCTTTGGGGTAATGCCGGTCACTATTTGAGCTTCAAGATGTCACTGGAATAAATAAGGTAATGAGTGAATAAAATGTGTTTTCTTATTAAATAATAGGCATATATCTTAGTTTACAAAATGTGTACACACCAAAATCATTTGAACGTACAAATTCTAACGGAATATTAAGATGGAAGTCTTCAATAACCTTTTTCATTTTGTATTTCTTTTTCTCAAACACAGATCACAAAGATAACTATCCGGAAATTCCCAGCCACTTCATTCTGCATGTGCCCAGATACCACAGCCTGTACATCTATACCAGAGTTCTCCGTCTTACCCAAATTCTTCACAAATGAAACATATTTCACAATTTGTTTCTGTCATGCTCTTCATTTTCGTCAAGAATATTTTGATCGTTTATGTCGGCGTCCTCTTCTGATGAAGTCAAGTCCAGCTGTTTCTTTTGATTCTTCCTGCAGCGTTTCTTTCTCTCTTGGAGGCTTGTTTCCTCATTCTGCATTTTCTTTGGACGTATTGCTGTTAGACTACTTCTATTCTGTGCTCTTGCATTTCTCTTTAATGCCTTGCTTTCTGAAGAACCCTTCATGAGTGTCCCTTTCAGAATCTCCGAATGCTGCTTGCCTCTCCTTTTTCTGCAAGGTGTCCGTGGACCCACCGTAGGTAATGGAGATCCTTGACCGCCATTACCCCACTCGCGTAACCTCAAACGAAAGGTGTGTTGCCGTGAACTAGCACATATTTATTAATAATCATCTACGCAGTTATAATATCCAACTCTCGCATGTTATGTGCACCCACAAGAAAAATTCATATAATTTAAAGAAAGTTCACTCACCTCAGATATTTCAATGTAAAGTATTAGATCTGGAGCACAAAACAGACACATGCAACTATCTCGGTAACTGCACCTGAAGCAAATGGCGGAATTCGCTGTTGCACTTCACTGAATCAATCACCAGTTTGAAGCATCTATCTGACACCGTTCGTCAGAAAAGTGCTTGACTGGCATTACCCACTGACCGCCAATTCCCCGTCCTCTCCTACAGTTCGTGTTACACCTGTATTTGGGGGGGGGGGGGGGGGTAGACATCCTTGCCCCAATGTACATGTGTATGCCTTACAATTCCCACGCAATAAATTTTGGAGCGATTCATAAAAACAGGTATGAGTAGATTGCTATAAGAAGCTACCCCACCTTAGTGTCAATAGTTTATAAAAACAATGCCCGTACGAAATTCTGATGTAAAAGCTTCAATATTTCAAAGAGTCTCCCTGCCAAATTTCTGTATGCATTTCTTGTCTTCCATTCCCACCACAGTCCAGCCAAACTGAATCTTCTTGATTTCTCTGCCATAACAGAGAATTTGATAAGTCGCAGTAAAATAAGAATGCCCTGATCTGTTGCAGAGTTATGCAGACGAAGGCCACCTATTGGTGGGCGTGCTCGAACACGTCTACCGCTCCATGGAGGACTACTTGAAGGAGTGCCTTAGCCTCGATGAAGACGAGCAGTCGTGAGGCTAAGCCTCCTCTATGTACAAGCCATGGCCTACTCAAACACCTTCCAAACGGCCGCCTTTGTGCATATCCGTTATTCTGCCTAAAACTAAAGCTGTTGTGATCCAATTCGTGATTAACTTTGGAGTGAAAGAATGACTGCTAACACTCCAAAAATGGTTGTGAATTACATAAAACCTCCCAGCGCCGTGTCCTTGAACTATCAAGTCCATCTTTGCTGCGTAATATCTGGATTCGAGACTAGCAATAAACCTACAGTCAATAATGGTTGTGAAGTTGCGTGTGGCGGAATTACATGTAGTTAATTCTGTGTAGCAGTGATTATCCTCGTGATTCATACATGAAAAAATTACCTTTATTTAAACACATCTTTGTTTACTTAAAATGACAATAATATGGTAACACGTGCGAACATGACACAAGAATAAAAATCAAATGGAGATGTGGTTGTGACTTTATAAATCAAAACAATATGGTGTGAAACAGAGGAAATTCAGCATTGTGGACACGGGAAGCCATGATGGATCATATGGACCCTTCAAGTTTGGGCACAATCAGGGAGAAACTAATATTTAAACTGTATGTACTTTTAAAATAAGGCCGTGGGTGCATTTAACAGCGCCACTGTGAAACGAAATGTAAGAAATCGATAACTATAACTAAGAAGTACTAAAATCTTAGTATCCTGGAATTGCTTTGTTTAAAATACAATTAAGGCGTAGTAAAGTATTCCCAGATAATTTCATTTATTATTTAATGGAATAATATGTGCCGTAGGAATAAAATTTTCTTAGGTGAAATATTCCTAAAGCCTAAAATGTTGCACCGGTCGGAAGATACAGCCTGTATCTCTGATAAGATAATATTAAACTGGTTCTTAGAGAACAGGGTTTGGGTTTGGATTAGATTCATCTAGCTCAGGATAGGGACCGATTTTGGGCTCTTGTGAACACGTTTATGAACCTTCGAGTTTCATAAAATACGAGGAATTTCTTGACTAGCTGAGCGTACTATTAGCTTCTCAAAAAATTACTCTGCTCCATGAAGTCAGTTAATGTCTCTCAAAATGTCTTACTAATGTAATGTTCAGATATGACTATCAGTTCGTCTATAGGCGACTAGATAATTTAAAATACTTTTTTCTTTATTGTTTCTTTCACCAGCCTTAACGATATTTTCTTCTCTGGACTCAAAAGCGTTTCATATTATTCCAAAGCTTATCCTAAAGCAAAATGTTTTTCTTCTCGTATATTTAATGACGAGATTTTTTCTTGTTGATCTACTAAAATACTTTGTTTTAATTCAATACAAGTTCCAGGATACTATGAGAGAATCTTACAAGATGGTCTTCACTCACGGCCTACTAAATCGTCCTCTCAAAGAGACAATCCTACTTCTCATAACAATAGAGTCTATTTGAACATACCCACATTAAATCTAAAGAATATCAAATATTTAGTCTTAAATAAGAAGAAAACATTGTTACAATAGGCCTATTAACTTCTAAATGAAACAAATCCCTCTTTGCTACTGTACACCCAACGGTTAATCGCTCACTTCTTACATTCATAGGCCGAAAAAATGCGTTTTTAATATACCTCAAGTTGTCCATAAATTACATGACACGTCTTGCGGTACACTAAAGCTGGCAATATAGCAATTAGGCTTACGACAATTATAGGCTTTCTTAAAGTATTTGGTCTTTCCTACGACGAACTTTATTACCTTAGGAAACAGGCAACATACTTAGGATGGAAGAGGTGTAAAATCCCTTCATACTGCAGTAGATGATAAACAATAGCGTTGGTAGAGTCAATATGATGCACACAGAAACCTAATATGCTATACTTGTCTAAATGAGAGATGCCGATGAAATTTGTAAAACGGATTTAATTAATCAGATGCTTAAGGCAACGTAATCGTGGAACGTAAATACTTTTGTAAATTGTTTAAAGTAACAACTCCCTATCACCTCCCTTAATTTAAAATCCTAATAAAATCTCATAATATAACACTGTCATTGCATTTACAATAACACTTTTAATTACGTGAAATTTTTACTCTGCTACATATAACTTAAGCATAATTACATTTCGCCTGAATTTGTTGGTTGACGTTCAATTTTCCTGTATGAACCAATATTTCTCACTCAGCATTCTAACGTAGGCTTAGGTCAGGGGTGGTCAACAGACGGCTCATTGTACCTCTTCTTGTGACCCCTTTGACGTGTCAGTACCTTACAACTAGGTTCGTTCCTAAGGTACGGCAAATCGGGGCGAACACCACAGGCCTTGAAATTTGGTGTTACGGTAATTCTTTAATTTTTGTGGTTTCAAACAATTTGTTTTTATTAGAATTATTTGGCAGAACTGTGATGACAACAGCAGTTACTAGAAATAATGGCTAAGACCCCTCAATGTTTTAGTAAGACAGTGGTCAGTTACCTCATGTGAGTGTGCATCTGCTCATAATAATCGATAAAAGCAGGTGTCCCAAAATGTTGTATACCTATTATAATACGGAATATTAACCTTGTGTGTTTCATATTTTTGAAACAGTCTGCTTTATTAGTAATTTTACAAGTGCCACCAAGTTTTGGGAATAAGAATTCGCTTATAAATTGTCCAATATTACTACAGCGCCTTGAGCTGTCACTAATCTTGAAAATTTGTGCCAGTAAAGTATGAGGTCTACATTGTTTCGAAATATTAACTGTATTTTTCAAGTATCAGTCAGCCTGAAGTTTCATACTGACTACTAGATGTCAAGATTCTTCCAACGTGCACTGTTGATGACAATGAAATTACTTTAGTTTGGGTTGGTCAGAATCGCGAGTTCCTTGTTAGACATAAATATAATTCTTCAGAAAGTGTAACGTATTCTGTTCTCTGGTGTGTAGAGTTCAAAGTATAGCACGAGGATGCTTTTATGTTAGTTTCTTTGAACTGTCTGTAGTTAAATAAAGCCTGGCCAAATTAAACATAAACGCCTTACAAATATAATTTCTTCATCAAAAACCAGCGCTAAGTAAACTCTGAACGTAGAAGTGGATAATGTTTTTGTACCTGTATATGTGTATCGACGATGTCCACTCATGAAGTAACGCAAATTGGCATTTCAAAATCGCAACCAGATGTTAATTCTCCTGCGGAGCAAAGGCAGGCCCAAGGTAAATTAGGTTATTTTATTGTAGTGTTCAGTTTTGTGTTGGTTATGGTAGAGATATTTAAACATTCCGGCCCTCGGAAAACACTATGTCTTTCAATGTGTCCCGCCTGCCTAAAATGTTGACACCCCTGGCCTGAGTACCGAACTTTTTAACTAGAAATATCGAAACAATGGGCTCTGTAGTTTGCTCTGAGCTTTTTCAGGATTCGCCCAGATCGATTTAACCAACAATGAAGAAAATGTCAGCATCCATCAGGACCAAACTCGCTTATCATACGTCATATGTCTTATATTCCACAAGCATCTGTTAAAGGGGAAAGAATAAGTAAGAGGTGATAGTGTGCACGTCATATGTCTTGTATTCTACAAGCATCTGTTAAAGGCGAAAGAATAAGTAAGAGGTGATAGTGTGTTTCCGAAATAATCAGGATTCTGTCCTCTGGTTATGGCCTTGTAGTCGTAATTAATGTTTCAGACGAAAATGCTTCCGTCTTATCAGTAGAAGTGAATAGGCCTGGGATATACAATAGATAATTAGACAGGGTGGAAAGATCAGAAACAATTGAGCAATACGATTGACCAATCACAGGTGACAAGAGTCCTAGACCAGTCTATATATGTTTAGAGCAGTGGGACCTCGAGTCCTAGACCACTATATATGTTTAGAGCAGTGGGACCTCACTTCTGAACATGGAAGTAGCAGGTAGCTCAGAAACGTCGGTAAGAGTCTACAAGACTACACTTTATCACAATACATAACGCCATAACCCCGACGCCACGAAAACCTCAAATGTCATACAAAAAAAATCATTATGAACAATTTAAATTAAAAAAGAAACTCATTCTCACAGATACCAAACTTCGACAAAATTCAATGCCGCATTAACACGTATCAGGTCTTTGGATCTTGCAATGAAATCGTTATAAACTGAGATATTAAATAGCGTGTATTTTCGGCCTCAAGTAATTATTTCTTCGTATTTTCATCATGGTTTGTTAGTTTATGAACAGTTCGTATGGTATGCAATCTGCAATAGACGTCTGATATTTGTACTGAAACAACGTGAATTAAATACTAATGCTTTATGAAAATCCAATTCTCCCCTTGTACAAGTAGGTTGTAATGAATCATTTAGACGATGTCAAATTTTACAATCACAGTCAGTGCTGCTTTCCGATAGACTAGGTTTAACTGAGACATTCCATTTCATGGCGCTCCTGCGTGTTTAAGATTCGTGCTTGTATTGCATCCAGACCCACAGCCTCACATTGATGTTCCGTGTGTTGCTGAAGAATGAATTTAATTCGAACAAAGACAAGACTTCTCTTTTACATACGAACGCATCTAGAAATTCTTATCATTACTAGCCCAAAGCAACAGTAAACATTACCTCCAATATTTTCATAAACTACATCCTAAAATAAACAAGCTAAAACAGTAAATCTGTGTAAATGGGACAATATTCATGCATTCCAGCTTCTCGAAGACCATAAATCAAAAACTGTCAAAATATAATGAGGATGTGTCAAAAAACTTATTTTATTAAATCGTTAAAAGAATAAACTATGGTATATAGACCAATAAATATACTGAAATATTTACGACAAAGAGAGTGGCATGAAGGTTCATGCAGTAAGAAAACTATATCTTATTTAAGAGCAAAAAGAAAAAAGAAAATACCATGTTTTGAGTGCTTTTATTTCCATTCTGCTTTATAACACTCTTACAAAGTCTCGTATGTCTTAAAAAGGATAAAGCCTGCTTATCCTCATATAAGAACTAAATGAATACACTGAAACTAAGCGTTTTATTTAATGCTTAAACATTCCACAGTTCATAAATCCAGTCGTTAGAAACTGAGCACATAGGCAGAATTTAATAAGACCTTATAACACACTGTTCTTTGTCATAGGCATAGAAATATAATGAAAGTCGGCTTTAGTTGGCATAGATGGAGAAAAATGTTAATTTTATTTTGTTGGTAGAGATTCCATAAGAATTTTTTTTGATCGCCAGCATAGACTCTGAAACAATAGCCTAGATCAAGACGTCTAAACACCTAATCAACTGCAAGTAATTAATAATCAACACCCAACAACATTCAGTCTCCCTAAGAACTACTGTTCATATAAAATGCCTTTGCTTATAACAAATGCTGTTCTCCTTCAAACGGAAGCATTCTATTCATCCCAAACCCAAAACAAGTTAGTCCCTGTGTCTAAACGAAAGAAAGCAACGTGAAACACTTTGATGTAGGATTATGGCTTTCATTTTACGCTGAAACAGACTGTACTTATCCTCTCTCGCTCAGGACAATCTTTGTAGTGTTAGTGTGTATATCACTTACTCTTAAGAAAAGACGGGAATGCTCACGATAATGTTAGCTGCCGGGGGGGAAGTGGCTTCAATGTAGCCGGGTTTGTTCTTATTATTTCACTGTGGCCTGTTATTTATAAGGTAGTGAGAAGAGCTTTATTAGATTTTAGAAGAAGTCAGGAGATCAATGAGTATAGACGGAGCTTTGTGTACACTGAAGATGGTGCTTTCTGTGTTGCCTAATCCGATCCCAAGGTTATGTGTGGCTCTAATGCTTAAAATAATTGTCAGCAAGAACAGTAGGGGCCTGGATAGCATACAACTGTCTAAATCACTGCCTCGCCTGAGAGTCCCTATTGCAGATTTCAATGTTAATTCGTGTGTTTCATTAAAGACAGGGAAAGATGCTATGGTTTCTCAGCTTACACATTTGGAATATCTTGCAACAAAAATAAAAGTCAACGTTAAAATTGATTTTTATTTTCAATCGAATCTAATGTGCAGATAATAAACTGGTAAGCATAGTTGAAATAAGAACAGGCCTGTGACTGTATTTGTTTTTCGTAAAAACAAAACAGTTTAACTAAGTTTCTGTTTACTTTGATCTGATTTCTTTCATGTTAGAGATAGCATGGGCTGGCGTTACAGTTTCTGAGAAACAAATATTTTACCAACTCAGTAAAGCAATGTTAACAAACTTCAAGGTGCCATGTGTTTTTTAAGTTTTAAATAATAGGTATGTGTGGAAAAAATAACTAATTTCAGCGGTATCACTCGCTGAATGCCTAATGATAAAGAGCAAAAGCACTGACCACGTAGTTTTGAAGAAGTTCAGTTATGTCAAGTTCCAAAATTATTGGTTTTTCTCCTGTTAAAAATGTTCGATTTTAAACACGTCAAGACAATATGCAAATTGAATTGAAATAAAAAATAAAAGGATAGCAACATCTGATAGGAAATTCACAATCACTAAATAAACATCAGTTACCGTGAATAATTGATCACATAGAATCATTATGTTTTGATAAATGACGGCATAAATTTAATTTAGAATTTAGCCCTGTCACAACTGGCTCGTATATATCTGAATATATATTGTATTTATTATTATAAAAATACGTCAGTATTTAAACAATAAAACTTTCTGTTTCATAATCAACAAACTTTTCACTAAGGCGATATTCAATTCCAAATATGAATGCTTGGATATTATAATCATAGCATCACTGCATTCAACAATAAATTTTACAACAGTTGAAGATGCCTGTCTTCTGAGTTGTTGCGCCTTGTAGTATGGAAGAAGTCCATGCTGCCCCCTTCATCAGGGTGATCGCCCTGATGATGGAGATAGGAAGGACCTCTGAAACGTCGGTAAGCTTCTACTAGACTACACGGCACTACAACCCAGAAGACAGCCATCTTCAGACTCACCGCCGTGTAAACCTCAAGTCCTACAGAAACAAGAGCTACATCGTTTTTCATGGCCATTGTAGCCCTAAAAATGGAACCATATGAGTATGAACACGTCTTTTGATACATTATGCGTTGATTAAATGCATAGTGAACTCTGAAGTCACGAGGCGATGAATAGGCAGTGTATCTACGAATCAAAGAGGGTGAACTTTTATAAAGTGGTTGGACAACGTCTAAAGAGTCCTCCTAGCAGGGCAGTGATGACAAGAAACAAAATATGCGTGCAGATTTCTCATAATATTGATCTCGAATCTGCCAACATACAAAAAGTAAATCACACCAAGTTATGTACTTTGTAGAATTACTTGTTCCGTTTTATATAAATTAATATTATTATGCCAAAAATATGTTTTCAATAAATTGTTACAGCATTTTGGATTCATTTCCTACCTGGTCATTTTGCTTCCTTACTAAACTAGTTTCTTTCCCAATCATATCTGTGCTTATTCTTTCAATTTTAAGTCAATTTATACAACTCATAAATAAAATTATATATACCGCACATTTTATGCTCTTATATCATGCACGACAAATTTCAAATCCCTTACGTCTTTCATCAACTCAATAACCTGCAATTTCTTTCTAAATAAACTTTATATAGAGTGAATGGTCAATTCCTTAGAATTTTTTCTGCAGTCCTGTAAATGGTACTGGAGTCTCTTGTGCCACTCTTATTTTCAAGAGCTTGATATGGAAATGCAGGGAGACCGCAATTTATTCTGTGCATTAGCGGGCTAAGAGCTGATTACTGCTTCATTGTATACAGCAGTGGTTCTCAGCCGGTGTGTCGGGAGCTTTAGCCAAGTACGCCGTTAGGCTTTGAATAGGAGAATAACTGTATAAAATGCAATTTTTCCTTGAACCTCTCAATGTCCACCACTGGACATAGGTCTCCCATTTCGGGATTTTAGCCATACACTACCACGCTGGCCAGTGCGGATTGGTAGCGGACAAACATCCATGCCTTGAGTGGGACTCGAACCCACGGTCGCAGCAGTCAGGCGCACTAGCATCATGCCTCAGACCGCGTGGCTACTGCGGCCGGCATAAAATGCAATATGCAGATTAAAAAATCAAGTAATTGTTAATATCACATTATTATCCGTAACTGAGGCCATATCCAACCGAGACTATGATGTATACAACAAAGCAGTAGTGTTCTTTATAGCATCGCGGAACGAAAATCCATCCACCATTCCTTTGCGATGCAGCGTAAGAATGAAAAGATCGGGTCGAAAACGTTAAATTAAAAGCCTTGGAGGCATAAAACCAAACACAGCTGTTGGCAAAACTGGTTAGAAATGGAAATAAGATTTCGATTAATTACACAAATTAATTATTTCAGTCATATCTTAATAAATATTATTAATTGATAAAACCTAAAATATAAAGAAATTTAGAACAATGATATTTCTCATACGTGTTTGTTGTTTCCTGCTGTTCGTAGTTATCATTATTCATCTATTTGTTTTGTAATTAAGTAACTAATTCCCTGGTAGCAGAACCCGCAGGTCCAACACCGACAACACCAAAGCCCGCCACCGGCCACGATCCTGAGCCAACTTCATCCATTTGCCATTCTCACAGCCTACTTCCCTAAGATCCATCTCAATGTTACCCTACCATCTCCTTCTTAGTCTGCCCAGTGGTCGTTTTCCGAGAGGATTCCATACCAAAATCCTGTATGCACCCCATGCCTCCCCTCCATGCGTGCTACATGTCCAGCCCATCGGAGCCTCCCAGATTTCACTATCCTCACTATGCTAGGTGCCCCGTACATATCATGCAGAACCACGTTATGCAGTATTCTAAATTTACCACTAATTTCATTCCTCCCAGGTCCAAATATCCTCCTGAGCACCGTTTTCAAACACTTGTAATCTACGTTCTTCCTTTAAGGTAGAAAACCATGTTTCACAACCATACGAGACAACAGGCAAAATTATTGTTTTAAATATCCTGATCTTCAGTGTTTTTGATAGTAAACGAGTTGATAACAGTTTTTCAATTGAATAAAACCAAGCGTTCCCCAAATATATTCTTTTCTTAATTTCATCATGGACCTCATTTCTATTTGTTATTGTTGTTCACAGATACTTAAATTTTAAAACCTTCTTCCTGCTTGTCTGCCTGCTGGCTGCTTGTTGACCCTGGGTTTGAACATATGGCACAATGAAAAAGCAATTGGGGCCTACATATCGTCTGTCACTAGGCAACTATGTGTGACTTATTGCAAGAAGTGATCTGTCTGATAGTCACATGTCTTATCTTCATGTAAATAACTGAAAACCTTGTGACATTACACCTTTTCTTTTTAGAAGACAACTTAGGCTACAGGATCACGTGACTGCAGCGAACGTACAAGTGTTCTTTGCAAGCCTAAATGCAAATAATTATGTAGCAAATCTCAAAGTCCCTCTTGACACTAATTTCTTTTGTCACACTTTAAGGGAAAAGGTGAATTCTGAAGCTAATGTCATCCATAATTTTTCTCTTAATACTCAAGACTGCCTTTTGGTTTCCTGTCTTCCTGACATGCAAATTGTTCTTACTTGTTGGCAATATTCTGAATAATGTTTCTGTGTGATACTTGGCCCCTGGGCCACTTTCTTCTGAATTTCCTCATGTTCTGCTTACCTGAGTCACACTCATACAAGATTCATATAAAGACACCTGATGCCGTAGCTTCAGCTTGTCCGCGTCCAGTGCAATGGAAATCTTGCACAGTCCTGGGTTAGACTTTGATGTTTCCTCTTGTCTCCTCTGCTGACTCTTGTCAAAATTCACTCACTGTAACAGCAGCAGACACCAAGCAGTGACTGATGGGCCACGCCAAGGCTCATCCACGGAATAATCCGTGTTTGTGTGATGAAATATGTAGTTACATTATGTTAGTAGACAGTAAGCTTCACAGCTCAATTTAAATTTAGATTTGCCTTCCTGTACAGTTTCTTCTGTGTGAACTTCATGTCTACCGGCAGAATTCTGTAGTTTTATGTGTAGGCTCATGAGTGTAAGGAGTTCAATTTGCCAGTGAAGCGTGACTTGAATCTTCTGTGCTTATGCAGGATCTGTCCGAGTGCTTCATGAGGATGAAAGAGCTCTCTCGGAAGAGGGGAGTCATCTCGAACAGAACCAGGTTCATGCTTTAAGACGTGATAGACCTCCGGAAAGGCAAATGGGTCCCAAGAAGAAGTAAGTTGACCCCCAAGACTATCCACCAGATCGAGAAGGAAGCAGAGGAGGGAGATTAGACGAGCAACTGAGACTAAATTCTTCGCCCGTCACCTCGTCTTTGAGATGATAGGGCCTTAGAAAACAGAAAGAACAGCAAACAGCCATATGGGGCTAAAACCTGTGTATAATATTAAATTGTAAATAAATGTTTGTATTCGATAAACGTGGTTGGCTGCTTTTGTTTTTTCTTATGTTACTGCATGGTGTGATCGGTATTAAGAAAGAGCAGTCAGAGGACAGTATTTGGACAAGAAGACTTTCCACTCAAGTGGTTAATATTTTGAAGGTCAAATAAATACTTAATAGTTACTACTCATCTGCAGACAAGCTATTAGGGAGCTGGTCAGTTTCCAAGCTGAAATCCCCTGAAGCATAAATGGAAATAAGAAGACAGTAGACGTAAACTTGCAAGAGCACAGTCTTTGTTAGGTGGTCTATCCAACCTTTTTTGTTCGCGTGCCCCCAGATATAATTTCTCTTCTACTTTGTACCCCAAAAGTTGTTGGTGTATAATTCAAGTTATACATAGTATATAATCTATATCTAAAATAAATTAAATAAATTACATCAAAAATAATATATTAAATAATATGTTTTAAATGAGAAAAAGGAGAATCAAGCTATTAAATAACAAATATATTATTTCCTATCATATAAAAGTTAATAAAGGGGCAAAGGTATTTTAGCAAAGCAAAATTATATGTTTAAATATTTTATCAGTTATTAATTAATGTGGTTCAGACCTGTTAATGAGCTTGTTTCTGGCACGCCAGCCCCTCAATTCGGGGACGAGGGTCAGAGATGGTTCTGGGTTCCAGCGGTTCCTGCGTTTCTATTTGATTGATGTCAGTGTGGAGAAGCCTTGCTCACACAAATACGTTGATGGGAATGGTAGGAGGTGTGAAATGGCAGCGTCACTAAGCTCCTCGAACTCTTTGCGAGCAGCAATCCAAAAGTCGCAGATTGACA
>NW_019059569.1:728495-752256 GCF_000696155.1 Zootermopsis nevadensis
ATCATCGACAGGGGTTCGGCCATTTTTAAAACGTGAATGCCACACAAAAGTTTGTGCACGACCCATTGCGGACTCCCCAAATGCTTGCTTTAGCATTTCATAGGTTTCCGTAGCCGTTTTGGCGAGTCTTTGGCAAAATTTGATGCACACGCCATTCCGAAATCGCAGGAGGGTCGGTGTAATGCACTACCAAAATGCCCGTAACTAAGAAACAAATGAATAAAAATTTTCTTGGATATTATCCATCGTCTAGTAAATATAAAACGTAAAACGACGTTTCGGAGATGGGACTCTATCTACCGTCTTCAGGTTCCTACACAGTTGGGCCCACTAGATAGAGCTAATCCCTATCTCCGGATTGGTCCGGAGATAGGGATTAGGAACCTGAAGACGGTAGAGAGAGTCCCATCTCCGAAACGTCGTTTTACGTTTTATATTTACTAGACGATGGATAATATCCAAGAAAATTTTTATTCAATTGACTCTTCACCATCATCAAGAAGTTTTAGATTTGATAAGAAACAAATGCTAATTCGATGATGTCGGCTGGCACACTGATTCACTATGAATGTAGGCCGCACCCCCTAGCGGCAGAAGCTCGTACTACATCCGGTTCGCCCTCTATTGACACAGTCTTGAAACTTTCCGATCGCACCTCGTACAAGCGATTCACAGCTCAGCTCTTTCCGCAATAACGAGCGCGGATTGTTGACGGCAGTAATGTAACACAACAATGCCGAGTAAACAGATGACGTTTCCTAGGTAATATAACATTGCAACAACAGGTGGCCATTGTTGTCGATTTGTTGATACGGATCTTACACATTTTTGTTACACTTCTTTGCCGAATGACCCTTCCGTATAGATGTATTTACGTCAAAAAAAATTATTTTAACCAATCTGTTTGAACACAAACGTTGTAATACTGCAAAATATAAAGAACGATACTAAACTAAACTCTGTGTCGCAATAGCCTGTGAGGGTATGATGACCAGCCATATGGCTTTGCCGGTTCATCATGTGGTCAGTGCAACGACTACCATCGCCGTGTTTCTAACTTTCATGACTAGCGTCCGCTACCCTTTCAAAAGTAGTTCCTCATTTCACATCCTCTTTTTGTAAAAAAAATACCGTCTTTATCAGAGCCATGCAAAAGGGGGGGGGGGGTGCGCGATTGTTGTCGATTTGTTGATACGGATCTTACACATTTTTGTTACACTTCTTTGCCGAATGACCCTTCCGTATAGATGTATTTACGTCAAAAAAAATTATTTTAACCAATCTGTTTGAACACAAACGTTGTAATACTGCAAAATATAAAGAACGATACTAAACTAAACTCTGTGTCGCAATAGCCTGTGAGGGTATGATGACCAGCCATATGGCTTTGCCGGTTCATCATGTGGTCAGTGCAACGACGACCATACATCTTTTCCATGCCTTGCAAACCAAAATACTGTTGCCAAGGTAACGAACGTGAAAGAAAGATAACTCTACCCACAGGCTAATTATTTTGGAAAATATTTGGGGTGGCCCGGTCTCCCGACTTGGTTTACTCATTGCGGTGCAGTTTAATATTTTCTTATCTCAAGGGGATGCCGATTTATTCTTGAACCCGGGCCTCAAGTACTTTTGCATGACCCTGACATTTATCATTGTATAATTTGTATGCAGTAAAATTCGTGATTCTTTTTACTTTTGTCAAAATTAACTTTATTGGGGGGTCCCCTAAATCTGTGGGGCCCCAGGCTGAGGCCTCATGCTCCTGTGCCTAAGTATGGCCCACTTCTTTCAAATTAACCTGTAAGAAATGTCTGACATATCCATCTTCCAAGGAGCTGAGGACTGTAACAAAGCTGTGCATTGCAATCAGCTTCCAAACCTGTAACTTCATGTTATCCACCAATTACATTATTCAAAAATGGGAAGTACAGAGCAGTAAAAAGTGGCAGTGTTCAGCTCAAAATATTTAGATGTTTAAAGAGAATCAACAAAAAGAGTTGCTAGCTGTAAATAGCAATTTTTTTGTCTATGTTAAATACCCATTTACAGTAACTAGAATTTTAAGACCAGCATCAAATTAGTCATAGACTGACAGCTTTCTGTACTCAGAGGATATCCCCCCATCCACAGTTACGTAAGTTCATGGTACATGGTGTTACTTGAGAACTTTATAATCACTCTATTTATCAAGAAATTCCCGGCTTGTATTCAACCTAAAGGTCCATAAGGGTCTGCACTGGAACTTATCCTGAGTCTGCTAATTTCACTCCATGCCCTCACAACCTATATTTATTAAGATTCACTTCAACATTTTGTTCCCATGCATACCTAACACCCTCAAATAATCTTTGCCTTGAGATTTTCCAAACAAAATTCTACACAGGTTTGTCAACTCCGCTATTAGACACATGTGGAGAACTTTGTCCCCAAGAGTGAGCATAACTAAAAGGTTAATATACATTATAAAAATTGGTAACAAATATGAAGATCTGTGAAAACTCTCAGGAAAAAGACACAAATTTTCACAAAAACACAAAAAAATATGTGCAAATTCTGTATGCCTGAAGAAAATATAGCACTGGCATAATAATTTTTGTCACTGCACAATCCTAGGAATAGGATTTAAAAATAAGAAAAACATGTCTTAACACTTCAAAGTATAGTCTGATAGCATTAAGGATACAATATTGAGATCTTTTGGACTATTAAACATTGGTGTCCATCATCTACGTGCAAATTTTTGTTTTCAAATGCTGTTACAGCCCAAAGATTTATATATATATATACACAAAAAGTGTTTGAAAATTTTTAAATTAAACTGAATAATTGTAACAAGTGTAACATTTTATGCTGCTAAGAAATGATGCAGTAATTTAAGAACAGACCTGATGATGGTTATGTAATAGCAGAAATATGTAGTCTAAACAACAAGAGAAATATTGCACGAGTAAGCTTTCGGGAAAAAAACACTGATAATTATCAGTGTTTATTTGAACATTTAAGTAAAACTCATTTCAAGAAAGGGCACGGAAAAAAGACGGCGTTCTGCCTAGTTCAGGCAATTTATCGGTATGTTATTATAATCGTCATCACGAAGCAGAGAAAACAATAGAAAAGCAATAACACACAAGACAGGCATCTTCAATTTGGATGTTTGTCTTATGCCCCCTAATGGGCCAGAAACAAATACCTATAGCTAATCTTGAACTACATCGTGGTCACCATGCCTAGCGACGGATGTTACCACAGATTATACAAACATGAGTTGTAATCACTTTCATTTCTCTAAATAAATGAATGTTAGACAACGCCAAAAGGAAATTGCTCCTTTGATATTCTTACAGACACCAACTTCGAAAACAGGGCTTCCTATCAGCTTCTTTCTTCGCCATCCAAATGCTGCATGGATTTTGTTGCTATTCCGTTCATTGTCATGCGTTGGGCGAGAAATTGTGTGCACTGACCGACCGCTACTCATCAGTCACCATGTGGTAGCTGACTGCAAGAAACATGGCCGACATCACGCACGGGCGAGCGGGGCGCTAAATAGACACTGGAATTTCACAAAACATTAGTGACGTTCTGGGACCCACCGATCCTTCCGTAGTGTCTCAGGACAGAATAGCTAAAATGCGGACAAATTTCGTCAAAACTGGGTAAGTAAGAAGAGCAAATTTGAAGTTGGACTTACGTCGGAGACATGTCTTGGAAGTAAACTCTGCGTTCTAGGCTTAATCAGAAGACGAAAATGGGGGCGGGGATTTTCATGCTTCGGCCACTTCGTTGACCAACATCTGTCTTTACGAAGATTTCTGCCTCCTTTCTCTGAAGGGGAAGAGGATTATTCCTCAAGCCTCTGCCCCACCCAGCCTCCTGTCCAAAGGGCACCGGGGTCCTTTCCCGGAGGTAAAAGCGCGGCCAAGGCGCGATGCTGACCACTCACCCCTGTCTAGTACCGAGGTCAAGTAAGAGTACGAGCTGTACCACTACTTCTTCCAAGTGCCTGCATGGTATGTAGTGTGATGCTTCACTTTTATTTTACTTACTTTACTGGGTTGTTGCGCTGTGTAGTCTAGTCCATGTTAACCAACGTTTCAGAGATCATGGTTAACATCGACCAGACTACACAGCGCAAAACCCAGAGGACAGAAATCTTCATACTCACCAATCTGGAAACCTCAAATCTTACATGTGTCTTTACCATCGTACGAAACTGAAATGTCAGCTGCTGATCAAAAATCTTACATTTGTTTGTCGTACTTGACGAGAGCTTCTCTTCGGGTCTTCCTGTTTCCTCCGCCTCTCATAATTCCAACTATGCTCGAAGTTAATTTCTCACGGTCTTTGTCGAGTGCGGTAGGCCCGGTCACCCACTATGGTGTAGCAATTTCGGTCCACTGTTGTGTTTTAATTGCATAGTAGTTTATAGGATGTTATTATTGTAGGTAATATAATATTGTTATATCAGGTGGTATGATATTAGTTGCTAGTTGCAGCATATGAATATTAAGTCTTGTATGTGAACACTGTTACCGAATTATGTAACTCGGACTGTCGCCGATGTTATCCTAGTTTCATAATTAATAAGGAAAAGGTGACATTGTGACATTTTGACACTGTCACCCCTCATATGTACCATTTCAAAAATAATTAATAAGCATCAGCCAAAGTCCGGGAGTGAGGCAAGTGTCAGAGGAGAAACTCACAAAAACTTTAGAACATTATAGAACATTCTTATCGATACAAAGTACGAAGTACACATATTGTACCCGGGATACGCCCTTGCTGACCAATATATATACGTCTCCATCAGCAATAAATGAGCATAGCAGAGCGAGTACTTTTTCGTTTCAGATCCAGTGTAATGATGGAAGTTCTGCGACATTCAGTGTACGCCATAGGTGGTTACGATTATCATCAGGATCACAGAACGGCTGAAAGATACGACTGCAAGACAAACCAGTGGTCTCCGATAGATCAAATGAACATGCAGCGATCCGAAACAAGTGCGGCTGTTCTGAATGATTCTTTCTGTTTGTTACTCATTTTTCTGCAATATTATTGGATGTTTTTATATAGGATTATAAAGTGTATACATTGCACAGAGCTAGCAGTCAAGGACACAGTTACGAACTCATCGCATGCAAGTTGGACCTGTCATTTGATTCAACTGTGACAGACTGGCTAAACTACAATTAAAGGAAAATGGATAAAGGCAAAGGTGCAGGGCTTTCCTTGATTTCAACGGTCAAAAGTGTACATTGTGAGAAGCCAGCCAATCAGAGATGTTCTCTGAGGGGTGAAGCCTCATAAGTAGAAGGGACTCACTGAAATCTTCCAATGAGTTGTGAGGAATTTTAAATCAAATGAGAAACTGAGAAGGGTGTTTTAGAAGCTGTGGTCTTCCAAGATTTTTAAACTTACACATGTTTTGTTACCAGTTATTAAACAGAGCAGATGTTTCTTCATAAATCAATCAAATTTATGACTATAAAAGAATTGGAACCAACTTTAAGAAATTAAATTATATAAATAGTTTATAAATAAACTGAGGCAAGCAGTTTAAAAATTGGGTCAGGTTAATTTGAGGTGTTTGAAGTTGCAGTACATTAAGCATTGTGAACATTTATTTGTATTTGACAAATTATGAGTGAGTGTGTTGTATGGTGAAATGTATGAATTCTAGTTGTGATAGTTAACTGGCAAGTGTGTCCAGTTTTAAGAGGCATTCTGTTTATAATAGAAAAGGGACCAGTCATGATGATACCTCTACTTCTCATCAAAACCACATTCAACCCTGATTTAGCACGTCCATCATTGACATTAACCTATTCCTGTAATATTAAAGGTGAGGAAGTCTATACAAGGTTGTATATCATTTATATGAGAATCAAATTGGCAACAACAACCAAGGAAATATGAATCCAATTGTTTTTTATTCGTAAGAAAATTGTAAAAAAGTACTTTTGTATATTTAACAACTAAAATACTCCATAGGGCACAGTTATTGAGAAGCTGATAATAGGCTTGGCTAGTCAAGGTATTATCTTCTCTTTATGGAAATGATTGTCTAGTTTGCTGTAGCTCACAGCCAGTCCCTACCCTGCACCAGATCAGTCCAATCTAGATTTTAATTCCCTAAAATATGTTTTATGTGCCAAGATCTAAAAGGCCTCAAAAGCTTTATAACCAATTTTTTGTAAGCACTTATCATGTCCCCCTTGCATTCTACGTGACCCACCAACCTTAACCTGGATTACATCATCCTGATAAAACTGGAAGGGAACCAACTGTGGAGATTTTCATGCAAAACCCCTGAATGTGACGGACCACATTTCACTCCCATACCAAACAACAGTTAAAATTGTAGTGTTTCATATTTTAATCTTTGTGTCTTTAGATGGAAAAAATGAGTACATGGGGTAGGACTGTATGAAAAAATACACGAGCACTTATAGAGCATATGATTATCTTGGGTTTGTTTTATACGGCCAGGTTTACCAACTTCCAGTTTGGTGCATCACTTATGTTAGCTGAGCGTCATTCGTTTGTGAAGGCATACAATCCATGAAATTAGTAGAGTGAAGATCGTTTTTAAGAATTATATTACGATTCATTTACAATGTACTTTTCTGAAAAAATAAGAAGCAATAGACTCAGTGCAGAAAGTAAACGTAACTTATGGCAGATATTTTAAATATGTACATTTGGTTCTCTTTGGTTGGCACGATGCTCTTTGACTGTTCCTCGTATCTGCAAAGTTACATCCATTAATACTTAGACTTGGTAGCGTGGTTCTGTAAGATTGTTATGTCGTAATAAAATATATTTTTTTTAGTGTCGATGGTTTTCTTTGTAATAGAGTGTGGCAACTGTGATACAGATTACTATTGAAGTGGCTGTGTGTATTTATTGTGTTGGCTTCTATTTTACGAACGCTTAAAATGTCGGTTGAGAATTTGGTAAATATGAATTGTGTTTGCGCAATCGCATGCTGCATAAAGTTCTCCATGTCTTGTGGAGTAGAAGATTCCTGAGTCTTGCAGTGTGCATTATGTTAAAACAATATGAAACGTGTTATTACGAAGGGTTATTTGTGCTGTTAAACATTGAGTCACGGATTAGAAAATAAAGATGCACTGGTGTCGACATGTTGGAATTTAGTTACATTCATGTGTACTTTTTATGGAAGCAAAGATTAAGGTGACTTTGAATCCAGATTCACTATTTTTCTGTTTATTTTGTGATAGTCTTATGTTGCTATATGTAGGCCTACACAAAATCGCGTTTCGTGTTTGAAATTTACAGGAGGATTAGGTGCACAGAATTATCTCTGTTCCATCATAATCTGTATTTGGTCTTGAGATGTGAATTCAAGTAACACACTTAAAAACGTTTAATATAAGATTTGTGTAAATTATTTTCTTTCAAATGATATATTTTTTAGAAAATTATGAATAAGATACTGCAGGCAGTGTAAATCATTGTGTAATAATTATAAAAGACTTTTAAGTTGAGACAAGCATCAGTTTTTTTAAACTTATATAGACAATGCAAATTTATCTGTGATGCTTAACTAAGCACCATGCTATGATGACGTGGAGAATTGAGGTATAGCTTCATTCTCCAATTGGCTAATGCAACACAGGTTTTTGTCAATACTAGGACTCGATCGTGACTTTAATGTAACATCTTAGCAAGCTGATATTTGAGATCCTCAAGGAGAAGTTACAGACTAAGTTGTACTTACATTATGCTGGAAGCTTTTCTCCTTAAGACAAGACAATTGACTTTTCAAGAGCACATGAAGGTTATCAGAAAACATCAGCAATCTAACCTCTTTGCACAAGTTTGTTTTTGCATACTGGATGGTGTTGTTTCCACCTTGCAATTCCTCAAAGAATCCATAACTAACTAGATGGCTTACAGTACTTTAAGGTTCATCACTGAATTAACCAAAGCCCACCACTGAACCCTATCCTGGGCAGTTTTCTCCATACCCCATTATATTCTCTCCTAGGCCCAAATATCCTCAACACCCTTTCTCAAACACCTGCAATCTATGTTCCTCCCTCAGAGTGAAAGACCATGTTTTGCACCCATACAAAACAACAAGGCAAGTTATTGTTTTGTATATTTTAATCTTCAGGTTCCTAGAAATCAGACAAATTATTTTGAACTGAAAAGTAGAAAGCATTTCCAAAATTTAGTTTCCTACTAACTTCATCGTGAATATCATTTTGATTTATCATTGCTTCCAAATGTTTGAACTTTGTCCCACTTTCAAAGGATTCATTAGCCACCCTTAGAAAATTCTGCCTGCCTGTCTGCTGATGAGATACTAACACCTACTTAGTTTTTTTTTCTGAACTGACTTCTAGCCCCACCTGTCTACTAGCCTCTAGTAAAACTTCTCTGTTCCTCTTTATTGTTTTTATATCATCTCCGAATAAATTAACATCATCAACATATGCCAATAGCTGATGTGTCCCATTCAACTGCAAACATTCCTGCCTATCTTGGACTTTCCTGATGGTGTATTCTAGTGCAAAGTTAAAGAGAGCAAGGGAGACAAAGCTTCTTGTTTCAGACCATTATTGATGGAAATTGAGTCAGATAAATATTTACTTATAGGAATTTTGCTACAGGTTTAATTTAAGCTCTTTTTTATTGGACTTAATAGCTTGTTTGGTATACCAAATTCAATAAGAATATTATATAACACTTCTCTCTTCACAGAGTCATAGGCTTTTTTGAAATCTATAAATAACTGATGTATGGCCCCACCGAACTCCCATTTTTTCTCTAGTATCTGGTATACCAAAGAAGCTAGTGAGTCTAATAAAAATGTGCTTAAATGAAACCTGTAGCAAAATTCGAGTAGGTAAATATGTATCTGAGACATTCCTCATCAAGAACGGTCTAAAACAAGGAGATGCTTTGTCTCCCTTGCTCTTTAACTTTGCGCTAGAATACGCCATCAGGAAGGTCCAAGGTAGGCAGGAGGGTTTGCAATTGAACGGGACACATCAGCTATTGGCATATGCTGATGATGGTAATTTATTGGGGGACGATATAAATACAATAAAGAGGAACGCAGAAGTTTTACTAGAGGCTAGTAGACAGGTGGGGCTAGAAGTAGTTAAACAGTTTGATTCGAGACTCGGTCTGGTCTATTCGGTGTACGAAGCAACTGCAAATGTGCACTAATGATGAAACTAATAATGTTCAGACACCGCTTTCATTGGTTTAAATAAGCATACATAACAACGAAAATTAATCAATTAAAAATCTCATTAATGGTTACGAAGTTCAAATATTTGTGAACAACAATAACAAATCAAAATGATACTCGTGAGGAAGTTAGGAGGAGACTAAATTCCGGAAATGCTTGCTACTTCTCAGTTCAAAATATTTTGTCTTCCCGTCTGATTTCTAAGAACCTGAAAATTAAAGTATACAAAACAATAATCTTGCCTGTTGTTTTGTATGGGTGCGAAACATGGTCTCTCACTCAGAGGGAGGAACACAGATTGCAGGTGTTTGAGAATCGGATGTTGAGGAGGATATTTGGGCCTAAGAGGGAAGACGATGGGGTGTGGAGAAAACTGCACAATGACGAGCTTAAAAATCTGTACTGCTCTGCCAGTATTGTCAGGATGATTAAGTCGAGAAGATTGAGATGGGCCGGGCATGTAGCGCGCATGGATGGGACAAGAGGTTTGCACCGGGTACTGGTTGGGAAACCTGAAAGGAAGAGACTGCTGGGGAGACCTAGACGTAGATGGGAGGATAATCTCAGGCGGGATCTATGGGAGATAGGAGTTGAAGGAAACTGGATTTTGTTGGCTCAGGACAGGGTCCGGTGGAGGGCTTTGGTTAATTCGGTGATGAACCTTCGGGTTCGGTAAGCCATCTAGTTAGTTAGTTAGTTAGTTAATAAGTTCTTTGAAAGTGTGACAGAGTTCAGATATTTGGGATCGAGTAAAAAATGATAATGATATTCCCGAGGATATTAGGAGAAGACTAAATTCTGGAAATGCTTGCTACTTTTTAGTTCAAAATATTTTGTCTGATTTCTAAGAACCTAAAGATTAAAATGTACAAAACAGTAATTTTGCCTGTTTTGTGTGGGTTCCAAACATGATCTCCCACTCAGAGGGAGGAACACAGATTGCAGGTGTTCGAGAATAGGGTGCTGAGGATGTTATTTGGACCTAGGACAGAAGAGGATGTGGTGTTGACAAAACTGCATAATGATGAGCTTAAAAATTTATACTCCTCCCCCAAAATTGTCAGGGTGATTAAGACAAGAAGAATGAGATAGGCGGGGCATGTGGCACGCATGGATGGGGCAAGAGTTATCCACCGGGTATTGGTTGGGAAGCCTGGGGGGAAGAGACTGCCAGGGACACCTAGATGTAGATGGAAGGATAATCTCAGGTGAGATCTATGGGAGATGGGAGTTGAGAGTTGAAGGATCCTGGATTTTGTTTGCCCAGGACAGGGACTGGTGGAGGGCTTCTGTTAATTTGGTGATGAACCTTTGGGTTCTCTGAGCCATCTAGTAGGTTAGTTCTGAATAGTTTGGTGCTGCTTTATGTTATGTGGGATTTTAATGGTGTTTGTAACTGTAAGTATGAAGATATTTTACTTGGATTGAATCTCTCACCACTGCTTTTTAGAACCAAGTTTGTGCCATTTTTATTGTTAACTGTGTTAAAGGTTGCTGATCCACTTTGGATTGTCATAATGCTCATACCCAGTGGGATCAATCAGACTTTTCTGCTTGTACTGTGCTTCGTAATTTCAAGATCACTCCCGCAGCCAAATGTGTTTCTGCTTTCAACACCATCTATAGGAGCATTGATATACTTAATGGGGCATTCATTTGGCTTCTCAGCTGTTGTAAAGGACATCAGTGAACGAATTGAATTGTTCTTCTTCTTATTTTTGTTTTTATACAATTTAGCATTACAGTGCGATTTTGGGGGGAGGCCATTTTTTAAAGACCTAACTTCCATATGGGAATTTGCCATGAGATGTTCATTATTTTTATATTAATTAAATTTTTTACATTCAGTTGAAAATTTTGTAGTCTTTTGTTTGCTAGAAATTATTACATCTAATACTTGTACAACTACAGAGTAAAATGTTGGTTCCAGGGGAACGGTGGTCATCGGAGTGTGACCAAAGGTATGAAAACAGCTGATAGCTACTGGTGTCCTGCGCGTGGTGGTGCGACTGCTGTAGCAGCTCCAGGTACAGTGGTGGTACATCTGCTGGTCGCAGTAAGAACAAGGAACAAACACCAGTCCCACCGAAAGGTAGGGAAGTGAGAACATTTTGTTGTGCCACAGAACCATGGCTGTGTAACCAACAGTGTCATATACAGATGGAGAAATCTGCAGAACGTGTGACAGTCTACCTAAGATTATTGCTGCTAATGCTCAGGACGCTGAAGAGGGCTCTAATTACATCATAATTCAGGCTGAGACAGATTTTAAAGCATTTAAAAACTGCGAAATATGTACTGAATTTGAGAATTGGTTCCGTTAAGAAATTCTTCCGGTGTGAATAGTTTGCCGGTTGTCACAATATTAAGATCATGTGATTTTTGTGACAACGTAATTTTTCCTTACTGATTTATTTTTTATTTTAACATTTAATGAACAGAAACAAACTGGAATGTTTGGAGTGTTCATTTAAAAAAGAGTTTTGAAGCAACCCGTTGATCGGTTGGTCTCCTATGTTATGGGTTCAGATATGCAGATCAGTTTTGTGGTACCAAACCAAGCGCTATTCATACCCAGCAATGGAATAATCCATGGTTAACCAACTGGCCAACCCATCCTTATCTGGGTCTTGGTTGCTTATTTGAGAACCACATGAGCGAAATAGGGCCTCAGAAATATTTAAGTAATTCAGTTTTTCTGCAGAGTTCAGTGATGAAATTTTTCATGTAGGTTCAGTATCTTTTAAGAATGGTGTGCAAATTGCAACAAACATTTTAATTGGGAGACTTCTCTACATATACGAACGTTAAGGTGAATGTTTAGGCCTTCGAATTTTTTGTTATGCAGTCGAGCAAAATATATTGAACTCTCTTGTGCCGCTTTCCTACCAGGTGCTTGATATGGAAATACAGAATAATCAAAAACGTATGCTGTGCATTAACAGACTAAAAACCACTTTGTGGTTTTATTGTGTATGGCATTTATAGAAACATTGTAATGCAGTACAGTCAACTTTAAAAACGATTTCATGGAATGACAAAAAAAAATAAAGGAAGGGGTGAAGTCTTGCTGTAGTTAAAAAAAATCTCAGAAATTGTATACCGTACAGGAATATGCAAAATATCCTCATGCGTTCTTTTCAGGCTACATTTAGAAAGAGGTATTAAATCCCAATTGTTCAATAGTTCTCACTTAGGCCACGAGATTGCAGTATCTCAGTGTCTGCCTATCGACTTTCCTCGCCTGTCATTTCATCATCACCGCCCGTAGGATATTCAAAATACGTTTCTTACGTTGTGTAGAATAGCACCAACTGCCACATCAAATTTCATCCAGATACATCCAGTGGTTCTAGTTGAATTGGTTGGACTGATGGACAGATATAACCATCTGATAATGCGTTCTGGCTATGCACTCTGCGAAAGAACATGTAATAAACAAACACTGATAAACAAGTGTTGTGTGGGACTGCATAACATAAGGAATTCGAAGACACTTGACATTCACTCTGTATAATTCAACAAAACATTTCTACACAAAATGTGCCCGAAGATGGCTGTCTTCTTGGTTGTTGCACTGTGTAGTCTGGTAGAAGCTAATCAATGTTTCAGAGGTCCCTGCCTGCCTCCATCAGGGTGATCGCGTTGATGATGGAGGCAGCAAACGCACCTGAAATGTCTATAAACTTCTACAGGGCTACACGGTGCAACAACCTGGAAGACAGCCATCTTCAGATTCACTGCCGTGAAAACCTCAAATCCTACTAAGTAATGCCTAAATGCCTAAAAGTAAAAAATAGAAGATAAAACTGAAATGATAAAAAAGAAAAAGGTTGAGAGTAATTACACATACAACAAGTAAGGACATCAGATTTATTCACATCAAGGCACAAACATATTTTGTTACATGCTCAGACTACAATTGCATTATGAACAATTATCATACCTTCCATACAGGGCCACTTTAAGGCAGTGGTGAGGCTATGGAAAAACATGATCTTGGGGTCCACTGTCCCATTTCTTAAAAATAGGAGAGATTCACAACAGATTTACACTACTGAGAGATTTAAAAATCTTAATGTCAAAACTATCTTGGTTTTTCACAAAATGTATTTATATTAACAAAAATTGAATGGATGGGAAAGGGTAAAAAAATAATTTTGGTTTAAATTTTATTCATTCAAGCTAAAGTGTGATATGTCGAGTTACCCACACATAAAAAACGTTTTGAATGTCCTTTGTGTTTTGACTGCCCAAATAGGTGAACTAACTGTTTAAAACGTCTGCTATTCTGATGGCGCTCCTCGCAGCAAACAGTGCATAGTTGGGTACACAGCACTAAGACCCTTTTAAATCGGTGATCATCATCATGTTCATCAAGTATTAGGGCAAGTGGCCTGTTACGGTTTCATTCCATCTTTTTAACGGTCTTCCCAGGCTTCTGTTTCCGTTCTGTTCAAAAGTTGGTTTGGGATTCTATTAGAGTCCATTCTTTCAATGTGATCTTTCCAATTGACATGATAATTCTGAATAAATTTGGAGACTGGTTCAACTTTCGATTTTTCTAGACTTTCTTCATTTCTTTTATGGTCCAAAAGTGTAAAGCCAGCAGTTTTCCTCATAAAGTTCATCTCTGCTCATCCGCCTTTCTAATTGTTCAGACTTCACTTCCATACAGTAGTACCGGTCGTGCTAGATGTTGTATGTTGTTGTACAAAGGAGGGTTTGAAGACTTGGTTTATGACTCCGGTTGTTTGTATAAATTTTGATATTTTTGAGGGCATATCTTTCTCACCACCTTAAGATTGGATGCACCCTAAATAATTAAATGTGTTGACGTGTTCTAGAATTGTAATGTTTATACAGATTTTGCTACTGACAGGGTCTTTGCCTGAAATTGCCATAATTTTAGTTTTTTCAATAGATATTGATATATCAAAATCTGAGGCAGTCTTTTGTAGACTATATATTGCACACTGCAGTTCATCTTCTGCGAATAGTAGTGTATCTAAGATTACGTTTCTGTTTATTGGTATTTCTCCATAGTTTCCCCCTCTCCAGCATTTGATAATTGCATCCATATAGATTATAAATAAAAGAGGGGAGAGGCCACAGCCTTGTCTTACTCCTTTGTTAATTGATTTCCATTCAGATGGATTAGAGTCTGTTTTTACTGAAATTTTGTCGTTACTATATATGTTGCATATAGCATCGATTATTTTATCATGTATGTTATCAGCGGCTAGAATGTCCAGAAGAATGTTCCTATTAACATTGTCGAAAGCTTTTTCAAAATCAGTAAAAGCTAAATGGGTTTTAATATTAAATTCCCTGTGTTTTCCTATTAGTATTTTTAAAGGGAAATAGCTGTCACAACAAGAGCGTCCTCTTCGAAATCTGTTCTGTTCTTCTCCCAAATTTTCTTTGTAGTATTCGTAAAGTTTGTTCTTTATGATGTTGGCATATATCTTATAACCTGAGTTTAGTAAACTGATCCCTCTGTAACTTTCGCATTTTTTAATATCTCCTTATGTAATGGTACTACTACAGCTCTTTACCAGGTTTCTAGTGGGATTCCACCCTGCCAAATTAAGTTTAAAATATAGAGGAATCTATATTGAAAGTTCTCTCCAGCATATTTGAAAAGCTCCATCTGTATACCATCCTCGCTGGGTGATTTGTTATTTTTTGAATGATTAAGGACATTGATAAGTTCTCCAAATGATATGAAATCTACAAATTCGTTGTTTGAGGATGGCTTAGTCTTCTTCACTGGCTGTACAACCCTTGGTGAGTTTCGGCCTCATTGACAACTGTCCTCCAGACGCTTTTATCCTCCAATTCCCATTGTCGTCAGGTCCGCAGTCACATCTTCTATCCACCTCATCCTAGGACATCCCCTTCTTCTGTTATCAAGTCTTCCTTTCAGCATTCTTTTTGGCATCTGCATTTCTGGCATTTGTTCTATGTGGCCCAGCCACCTTAATCTCTGTGCCTTGATGAATCTCACTATGTCCTGACCCTCTATCAATCTATCAGGCTCCTGGTTATATCTTATTCTCCAGCTATTTGTATCTTGGACCGGTCCAAATATTCTACGTAAGATTTTTCACTCAAACCATCTCAGTGCATTCCCATCTCCGGTTTTTAATGTCCACGTTTCCGATCCATATGTGACGACTGGTCGCTCTAGTGTTCTATATATTTTACCTTTGGTGTTCCTTTTTAACAGCTTGTTTTTGAGAAGTTTTAGGTTAGCATAATATGCTCTATTTCCATTCTGTATCCTATCTTTAATACAGTCACTTATTTCATTTTGGCTGTTGGCCAGGGCTCCCAGATACCTGAACTGACTCACCCCTTCAAATGTCCTATTACCTATGTTGATATTTTGTGGTATCCTCTTGATACTTGATGCTGACATGACCATATATTTCGTTATCCCTTCATTCACCACTAAACCAGACCTTCCAGCTTCCTTCTCCAGTTCTAAGTACATTTGTTTAAGAGTTGTTATATTCCTGGTAACAATGGCCATGTCGTCTGCGTATGCTAGATTTAAAGTAGATTGTCCCTTTTTTGATTTATTTTATTAACAGCTTGATGCAGAGCAAGATTGAAGAGTACTGTTGATACTCCATCACCCTGTTTTACACCTGCAGTGAATGTAAATGCAGGTGTAAAACTAACTTGTTGGCTCTGCGGCCGTGGCCTATTGTTACTGCTGCGATCATTTGCGTTTCCGTGCGACCTATCGTGGCCCTGATTTTGCGAGGTACCGGCTGAGTTTAACTGCTGTTGTCCTTCACACATTTCAATCCCTTCAAGATGCTTTTGGAGATCCAAAGTGTCCTGAATGCAGGTTAGCTGAGCGGCAGCGAAGCTATTTTGGACGTAGATTGGGAAATGAAACTTCACCGCGTCTATAAGTTCGACATCGGGCATCTTAGGTTCAAGGTAGCTCGCTAAGACTGCATATTTTAGAAAGTGCTCAGACATACTTAGATTGGAGCCTTTCTGATATCGGTCTTGATAAATGGAACACTTAACAACTTTGTTTACTCGCGGACCAAAAGTTCCTTTTGAAGGCTAGTTTGAATTCTTCATAATTTTGAATTTTGGGAGCTACAGCAGACAACCAATCAACTGCTATAGGATCGGTGATCGACTTGAGTGCTATAGCGAGCTGGAATCGAACTGGCACAGCTTTCAGTCTCATGAAGTCATCTGATTGCTTCAAAAGTACACAGTGTTAACCATATAGCTGTCATGAAATCATGGGAGGGTCAAGTCAAACAGAGCGATGAAGCTATTAGCGTTGCAGACTTGAGTTGTTGGCATGCACACACTTCTTTCACTCTGACCTCCACAAGGCACGTGGTTGTTACATGATTTTGGATAATTGACATTAGCACTATCAATAATGGTACCGGGTGCTATTTGATTAACATCACCTTCAAGGGTGTGGGCAGAACCACAAATAGATTGTTCAGCACCTAAGTTTCCATCAGTGGATGGCAGTGAACCAGTATTGCCAACCACTGCTGATCTCTCTGAAATTTTCACTTTTATATTATCCAAATATACATTCATTTTGTCCAGCCTAGCTTTACATGATTCAAATTGTTTCATCTTTTTATTGACCTGCTCTCTTGTTTCGCTCTGGCATTTGGTGACATCACTCTTTACATCAGATTGTACAGTCTTAATATTAGCTTCTAGCATAGAGGATCTCTCATCAGTTCTTTGGTTACTGTATTACAAGTTACCTCGCTAAGTTTCTGATCCACCTTGTGAATGAGTTCTTTAGCTTTCTCTTTAGTATTGTTCGTCACTTGTATCATCTATTCATTAACCTGACTAACCAAGCTATTGAACCTATCCTTTACTCCAGAAAACTCTTTGTCAGCATTGTCCCTGACCTGTTTTATATTTGCATGCAGTCTGGCAGTTTCACTTTCCAGTCTGCCTGACAATTCTTTACTCAACTTTTCGTGTTCAAACTTCGCGATTAGTTTCTCATTTTCTAGCCTTATATTTTCTTCAATGTTCTGAATTTTCTTATTCAATTCCTTACTTAATTTGGCATTGTCATATTCATCTTTAGCTTGGCTATCTTTCAAATTATGGAACATATTAGCTATGAAATCACGCAAAGAATCCTTGCTTTCATGGGTCGTACTTTCAGAACATACAGTGACCTGCTGAAGGCCTTCCGTACTTTCCGACTCCTCTGCGGTATCTACAGATTTGTTGCTCGGCACGACAGCCGTCTCCACTACTGCAGAGCTGGCTGCCAGGCTACCTGGCTCACTAAAATGCTCTATTTGTGCACAAGGCATCTCAAACCACTATCTTCAATCATTTCTGAATCGAATTCGGCAGTCCTATTCGGCAGCTGCCTTCCAGCCATAACGTCGCGAAGTGACTGACCTGATTTGGCGTAGATGATCTTCTACAGCTGCAATGCTGTCAATAGGCGTGGTTGTTGGTACGATGTCCGTGTGACCGGTGTCGGGATGCTGTGGTTTGCTCCCCTCGCCCAAGTCACTGGTGGCTGCTGTTGATCTGTCGGAAGTGGCCTTCCTTCAATCCTTCGTCTTGGCTGATAGGAGTCCAGAAGTCTTGCTCCATGTTGGGTGCCAAAAACGCTGTAACCGTCCGCTGATTGTAACCTCGTGACAGCTGTCGTATCAGGGTGGGTGTTCGACTGCCTCTCCTCCCGAGGGCTATGTGGGTATCTCAAGGTGTAGGATATTGGGTCCTAGCAAGTCGGTAGGTGGCTCTTATCTCGGGTCGTGTTAATGGCCTGTTCTCTTCTTCTTTCTCATCTTCCATTGTGCCTTTATAGCGTCGGGGTTTATTGCCCGGTCCACCTCCATTCCTTCCTATCCCTTGCTAAGAATTTCATCTGCATCAAACATTTCCCCTTTCCTTGTCCTATTTCTCTAATAGTATCCAAGTATCTCTTTCTAGGTCTTCCTCTTGTTCTGGTACCCTCAACTCTAGCTTCCACAAACTGTTTCGTCTTTCGTTTATCTGCCATTCGAACAACATGTCCAAACCATTTCAATTGTTTTTCTTCCAAATTTGTTTTAAGTGATTTAATTCCCACCTCTTCTCTAATTTTGGTGTTCCTTATTCTATCCCTGCACGTTTTCCATATTGATTTTGTGAGACATTTCATTTCCACCTCTAACTTAGATGAATATTTATTTAAGTTTGGCCAGCTCTCGCTGCCATATAATAGTGTTGGTTCTATAACTAATTGGTAGAATTGTTTCTTGGTTTTTATATTCAATTCTTTCTTTCCAAATATTGTATTGTTTAATTGGTAATATGCATTATTTGCCTTCTTTACCCTATTTAGGATCTCATTACCAATTTTTCCATCTTCAGATAATATGACCCCCAAGTATTCGTAGGTTCCTATTTGTTCCAATTTCTCATTTCCACAGTATATTTATGTCTCTTTCATCCCGATCTAGTACATGTCTCCCTATTTTCATAACTTTACTTTTAGTATTATTTATTTCTAGGCCTCTTAGTTCCAATTCTTCGCTCCATTCAATTATTGCATTTTGTAATTTCACTTGGTTGTCAGCTATTAGCACGATGTCATCTGCATATATTAGTGATTGTGTCATACTCCTCATTTTCCAGTTACCTACTTTCTTTCTTGCTGTTCTTCTTTTACATATTTTTAGTATCTCATCCATCACTAGTATAAATAATAGAGGGCTAAGGTTATTGCCTTGTTTCACTCCCTTCTCTATTTGGAAAGGTTTGGATTCCTGTCCTCTTATCCTTACTTTTCCCTGGACATTACTAAATGTACTCTTAATTGCTTCACACAGTTTGTACGGTACAGATTTTTTCTCCAGTATATTCCAAATTTCCGATGATCTTATATTGTTGAATGCAGATTTTAGATCTATGAATGCCAAGTATAGTTCTTTTCCTTGATCTATAAATTTATCACATATATTTCGTATTGAAAATATATGGTCTTGTGTCTGTCTATTGGGTCTGAAAGCCATTTGCTCTTCTTCCAATTCCTCTTCTGTTACTCTTCTCAATCTATAGGTATTATTATATGTTTCTCCCAGTCCTCGGGTGTTTTGTTTTCTCTCCATATCTGTGAGATTAACTTATAATCTTATCGGTAAGATGTTCTCCATATTTTATATATTTGAGTGCTATATTATCCCATCCTGGTGCTTTCCCATTTTTGAGTCTTTTTATTGCATCTAAAACTTCATCTTTTGTTATTTCATCCTTTTCCATTTCTCCAGAATGATTTCTAGAATTTCCTCTTGGGGCTTGGTATTTCCCCTCTCCTTTAAATTTGTTCTCATAATATTATTCTTTCCATATGTCCAAAATATTCCCAGTTTCAGGTACTAATTTCTGATCTTTGTTTTTAATGTTTTCAATTTGTTTTCCAAATATGCCTCTCATTCCTTTCACAACCTTCCAGAATCTATGATTAGTGTCTTTTGGGGTCTAAAAGCCATTTGCTCTTCTTGCAATTCCTCTCAATCTGATTTCCAAGATCCTAGTGTATATTTGAAGTATTACCGAGGATAGGCATATTGGTCTATAATTTTCGCATTCACTTGAATTTCCCTTTTTTTAAATAGGTATTATTACATTTTTCTCCCAGTCCTCGGGTATTTTGTTTTCTCTCCATATTTGTGAGATTAACTTATATATCTTATCAGTAAGATGTTCTCCTCCATATTTTATATATTTGGGTGCTATATTATCCCATCCTGGTGCTTTCCAATTTTTGAGTCCTTTTATTGTATCTACAACTTCATCTTTTGTTATTTCTCCAGAATGATTTCTAGAATTTCCTCTTGGGGCTTGGTCTTTCTCCTCTCCTTTAAATTTGTTCTCGTAATATTCTTTCCGTATGTCCAAAATGTCTCCAGTTTCGGATACTAATTTCTGATCTTTGTTTTTAATGTTTCGGATTTCTTTTCCAAATTTGCCTCTCATTCGTTTCACAACCTTCCACAATCTATGATTACTTTCCCTATAGTTTTCCTGTAAGTCATTCCCAAAGTCTTCCCATGGTCTTGTTTTAGCTTCTCTTACCATCCTTTTGACTTCATTTCTGTTTTATATATATTGCTGATGGTCATCATCTAATTTTGTATGAATATATTTCTTCCATGCTTGTTTCTTCCTTTTGACACCTTCCTTAACTTTTTCCGTCCACCATCTTGTGCGTTTTGTTCCAGTATTTATTTTCTTTTTTCCACATACTTCTTCTGCCACTTGCAGTACAGTACATTGTATCTTCTCCCAGCATTTCTATAGTTTCCACTCTTCTTTATCTTCTAATTCTTCTTTAGTTAGTTCATTCATCTTTTCAATCATCTTATTTTTATATTCTTGTTTATTAGTTTTTTGAAGTTCCTCTGTACATATTTTCTCATATCTTTTGCCCCTTCATTTCCTTGAAGTCTTTCTGAGATGTATCTCCTATAACTAGTCCATGGTCCGTATTTAGTTCTGCACCTCGAATAACCTTTATATCATTAAATATTGTAGCGTGGGACGGTATACAACCTTGATTGTCAACCCTTTATTTCTTTCGAAGTTTGCTACCTCAAATCCAATACGATTGTAAACTTGGTTGGATTGTAAGAGACCACAATGTCCTCCAGCAATAATGAATTTAATCAAACTAAAACGTCTTTTACAGCACAAAATAATCTCCTCTACAACACACTTCTCCTACAAGCGATTCACACTTCAGCTCTCTTCGCACCCTCCTTCCACACTCTCACCTCCTACACTGCTCCCAAAGCAACCAACCAACCAACCAACCAAAAAAGCTAACTGAGGGCGGAGGCCTGCGCAAGCGCAAGCATCGTCCCTAGGTGAAACCATTCCTGCGCACAAGGCGCATTGCTGGAAATGGTAAACGGTCTTAATATAAGAACGGAAATTTTGCTAACGCTAACGGGGTTTCGTCGTGGCGGGAGCCTCGACCATTCAAACTGGGATCTGTTGCTGCTGATGGGAGGTTATCCCGTCAGGCAAGTTGTCCAAAGGAATTTGGTTGGTTGGGTCTCTGGGGTTTGAACCAGACGCATTATGAAAGCATCATTCTCATCTTACCGCTACTTATCTCACATCAACAAGCAATAAGCAATTCTGTCTTATTACTTCCATAAAATACCAACTGGGATTTATATAAATAATTTCATGGCTCGTACAAAGGCACGTATGCCAACATGGAAACCTGATATTTCCCTCTACAGTGCGCAGTGTGATTCAACATATGATGTAACCGAGGAACTTGATCCTTATATATGTAGGATATTAGACGCCTTTTCAAATCCATGATCCATGAGAGTTTGATTGCAGGATTCCTTGAAAGTTGATATAGAACAGCAAATGTGTGTGAGATAAATGTCAGAAGTTCACTAGCATGTTCATTTTGTTTATATAAAACGACGTTCGAGAGTTTGGAGTGCGTTGTGCTCTAGATGAAATTAAATATGAAAATATAATTTCTAACGAATGTTTCATGTATCGAGCGAATTGTTAGCTGGCTAACAAAATGATCATGAAATGAGTTAAATCACTTCGTCAGTTGTCAGTTCTTAACTACTGTTGTCAGACAATTCAGTGAAATACCTTTGCTACGTTCCTCTTTAATAACAGTGGTTTTGGAGCATACTGTACGCTCTAAAGTACTGTGCTTAGTTTAAGGCACAGAGTGCATTTACTTTGTACAAAATAAAAGATTCTGACATAATGTCTATCTGTGATGTATTAGAATGAATTGTATCATGCCCTTGTTTATCATTATCTGTCTTCTTCATTCAGAATGTTGGTAA
Organism: Zootermopsis nevadensis; assembly: GCF_000696155.1. Next base: position 750,594 of record NW_019059569.1, read on the forward strand.
GTCGCCTGAAATCGACAACACCATCTTGATAAATTATTGTACACATCATAAAAGAACGTGCAAGTAGCGATTACCCTCAAATAGAAACAAGAAAACACTGTACTCTACTAGTTACGCAACTGACTAATTCATGAAACAGCTCTCATCACTGGTGGAAGTAGACAAATTTAATTAAATCGCAAAGTTCTCCAAGACTCTGGCAAGAAATTAATGAAACCTCCGAGACAGAATTTTTCTGAATAATTTTTAAGCATTCTGTTCGCACCGCGATGTTTTCTGAAATGACAGTAGAGTTCTGAATAAATGGGTGTATCAAAGACTTTATTTCGGACCCGTCTGTTACCTTAATACCAACATCTGCCTGAGTTTCTTAGGTAATGTTGGTAGTGAATTATGTCTAAGTGTTAGTTACAAAATTTTAGCTAAATTTTAGCTAGGATAAATATTAAAAATACCAGCTTACAAGACACAGAACGAAGTAGTGTCGGAGGAAAATAAAGCAATGTTACTTGCTCAGGATCGTGTGAAATGGCGGGCATTAATATTAGTGATATTTGAAATATTATATAAAAAAAAATTGTGTAACCGTTTGTGAGTTTATACCCAGAGGATGACAGACGGTGAGACGTTAAAAAAAATAAGAGATTCATTTTATGCAGACGCGACTGAAAATATTTTGTAGACATTTTTTGTTTACGAAGCAGGGAATTGACTTTGCATTGAGTACTGTTCTAAAGCTGTGAAGGGGGTCTAACTATGTGACATTAATTCAGTTGCAGTGTGAAGCAGTGTTTGTCTCTGATATGGAAAGGACAAAAAAATTTGCCCGCGAGCGACCGTTATGAGCGTCTCGTAACAGCTGTGGCTGAAGTCTTAGCCAGATCTTCATTAAAACATTTATCTAAGGTTTTAGTTCGGGTTAGCAGTTAATGTTTTGAGGTGTGAGCCACGTGAAATTTCTATTAATGTCTTAAGATGTATTTTTATTGAAAAGGAGTGTTACGAGGCACATAACGAAGTTTCAAAACACAATAACTGTGAACCTTTATACTACATATTCGCTCACTTGAGGAACTTATTTCACTCCAGCTTTACCATTAGACTTTGCTCTTTTGCCAAATTTTCACTTGTGCTGAGCTTTCTTCTTCTGAAATTTCTGAACGGAGACTAGGTTGTTTTCTGATCCTGATGATTCTGGAGAGCTTGCTGGTGAGAGAAATATATCACTGCAACTGCAATCACTGGAGCCTGTGCATGTCATCTGGGTCTATGCAACAATGCCAATAAACAGACGCAACAATGTAAACACAACAATGCTAAACGCAACAATGTCAATAATAATACAACAATGTCATTAAACAGTTCAACAATGCCAACCGCAACACGTCACACTACCCCCTCCTTAAAGCTGCTCGTCCCGAGCAGCACCCGAATACGGCGCCAACCTGTCCAGGTGGACTACCATCATCCGGGCCCGGGTATGCCGCTGAATCCGATAAACCACGTCGTTGATTCTGGTCACCACCCTGTAGGGGCCCTCCCAAGATGTTTGTAGCTTGGGAGACTTCCCTTTTGTCCGGGTAGGATGATACAACCACACGCGATCTCCCTCCTGGAAGCCAGCCGAGTTTGCCAGGCGATCATAGCGTGCCTTCATCCGGTC
>NW_019059569.1:753826-821581 GCF_000696155.1 Zootermopsis nevadensis
TGCAGCCGTGTCTCGAACTCGCGCCGCGTGGCCTCTAACTTTTGTCCGAGATCGTCGGTGATCCTTTCCTCTAATTCCACCTGACTGCACCTCAGGGCGCTTATTTCTTTCGAAAACTGTGCGCCTAGATTATCTTGTAGCTGTTTCTGGCTGGCATCCATCTTGTCTTCAAGATTGTCCTGAAGCTGTTGCTGGATGCACGTAAACTGGTCTCGTAGTTGTTTCTGGCTGGCATCCATCTTGTCTTCAAAACATCATAAACAGCACACTTGCTGTTTGGACCAACAACTGATGCTGCATGTAGTCCCAGCATACTTTTCCTTTGTGAAGAGCTGGAGAAAAAATTAAATAAAAGTTGGAAGAGAAACATTTCACTAAATATAAAATTAAATAAAAGATTGAAGGGAAGCATTTCACTAAATAAAAGATTGAAGGGAAGCATTTCCCTAAATATAAAAGAATCTTGTTCTACATACACTTTATACATATCCTCTCTGCGCCACCATTCCTACGAATGCAACAATGTCTATGCAACAATGCCAATAAACAGACACAACAATGCTAAACGCAACAATGCCAATAATAATACAATGCATGAATACAACAATGTCATTAAACAGTTCAACAATGCCAACCGCAACACGTCACAATATGTATCTTAATTCCTTTCCATATATATAATAGTCAATTATACTTCTAGCTTCTCTCCCTTGACCTTCAAATGTGATTTTGTGCATATTCTTATGGATATAAAAAGTATTCCCAATAATCAAGTTGTTGTGTACACAGAACTCAATAAGTCCTTTTCCATTTTCATTTCTTTTCTTTTCTCCATTATATTTACCTATAGCTCCATGTCCAATTCTTACAACATTTCCTACCCGGCTATTTAGGTCGCCCATTATCAAAATTTTTCTTCTGCTACCTGCTATATCATATGCAACTCTTTGAAGATCTGTATAGAATTGCTCTTTTTCTATTATATCTGCATCTTCGGTTGGTGCGTATACTTGTACTATAGATATTTGTTCCTGCATTTCTAGATCTATTATCATAATTCTAGAGTTTATTGGGTACCAGTTGCTGACCTTATCTACATCTTGATCCACTATAACCCCCACTTCCCATTTCCACTCTGGAGTACCAAGGTGTGAATCCTTTATCCATAAGTACTTCTACTCCTTTTTTCTTAACTTCACTAATTCCCAATATATTGATTTTGTATTTTAACATTTCCTGAACCATTTCTACCTCTTTCCCCACTAGAGTCTTGATATTCCAAATTTCAAATCGTATATCCTTTCCTCGCCTATGTCGTCTCCATGGAAGTTGTCCGGCCGAACAGTCTTTGTTTATCTGAATCATATTAAAAACCAAGTGTGGGTGATTGGCCCAATGACTGGTTGCCAGGTTTGGAGGGACTGCCTCCTAAGCCACCTAGCTGGCCGTCCTCTGTGTTGAGGCTGAGGTTGGTCATTTCCTACCACCTCTGTAGTTCTGGTTTTCCCAACAGTACTTGGGTGGCTGATTGCAGTGGCATCCCACTGGGCGATGGGGTCGCTACATCCCTACACCAAGGCCTGTTTACACCAGCCAATAATAATTTGGATTGAAGTTTGAAGTCACTAATATTTATTAGCACACAATAATAATGAAGTTAAAAAAAATGATAAGTTTATAAGATGTGTAGTCTACCTTTACAGTTGCCTGCGTGCCTCTGGCACCTTTGCTATCGCGACTTCAACCAAGAGTGATACCATTTAGTTTTCCTTGGCGCAAGAGTCCCGTTCTCGGTGCGAAGAACCGGCCTCTCTCATGAAAGAGAGAAATCTCTCACAGACCGCACAATACGATCTCTTACACTTGCTCCTAAATGCAACTCTCTGTCTGTAGTAAACAGTCCAGCTGGAGCAGGGGAATTAGAATCGAGATTGAATATTAAAGAGATCCCAAACATGCCTTTCTGCTTACTAGCGTGAACACCACTTCTGGCACTTAGGGCTGAAGTCCATCTTCGTTCCCGGCAAGTGGTGCTAAGATCTTAAGTATTGTTAATAGAAGGAAGGTTTTGATATGCTTGAAACACACAGAATCAATTAACAAACCAAATTAAAGCCAGATGAGCGGTTACAACCTGTAACACAAACATTGTATAGCTACCATTATACAGGTGATCCAGAAGTCACGCAACCCAAAGAAGTAATTTACATATAATATACAGTAATATTATTATTATTTAGTGTTCTGTCTGACGACAGATCCATATGAACAGGATCCTTCCATCCTTTTCTCGGACTGGGACCTGTTCATATACGTTCTTGGCAGATAATCCAGAAGTGGTTTGCCATTGCCTTCTTCTGTGTGTGAATGGAGTTATTGTTGGGATGCCACGGAGAAACCGGGGAAGCCCCCCGAGCAAAACTCCATGTTGCCTAGACCACGACCTTGCCCAACACAAGTTATAAATTGGGGCACCGTCGGGAATCTAACCCGAGACCCCAGGATTAGAAGGCCAGCGATCTAACTGCCAGCCCACAGTGGCTGTTAATTACACTACATGACATATTAAAGTATGATTTCCTGAGCTGTTCATGTGTCATAGATGAAATGGAAATACAAAGCTGGTGAGACAAGCAACTAATGTTTCCTAAGATTTGCACACAATACTAGTTAGTACATACTGAATTGGCAGTCCTGCGTAACAAGTTTCCGCTTTTTGCGTTTACATATCAAGATTACTTCTGCACCTGTATAGTGCTTGTGATGTTCACCCTGTAATGCATCACACATTACTATCTACACTAAACTACACAATTATGTATTAATACTTACTCTCATGGAAAATTATATGGTGAAAATGGTGTCTAGCATAACAGTATCATAACTATAAGCAGTTTCATCTACTGAAGATTGGTACAAAAATAAAAAGAAAGCACAGACACTACAGTAATATACAAATCTAATGTATACCAAATCATATGCAAATGTAATGTTCACCTTACCCGTCTGGCAAACACGATAGCTCCAACCTGTAATCACAGTCCCACCACACCATACACAAGAGAAGAAGGGGACATGCAAATGGCTAAAGATTAATAAAGATAACTTCATATATCATACATGTGTCATTTCATCTCATTTGTCTTAATAAAGATTTCACATCTTAAAAGGTTGCTGTCACATAATGAATCATGAATTATACAGTAACACAAATAAAAGTAAAGCTGTCCCACTATAAGCCATGTAGTCGCTCGAGGGTATAGCTACTACTCATTTTGACCTCAGCATAGATGGGGAGGGGAACATGCCCTGGCTGCGCTTTACCCCAGGAAAGGACCCCAGACCCATTGGATAGTAGGGTGGGTGGGCCCCTGAACTGGTCTGTAGGCAGAGGCCAGTCTTTAGCCAGTCACTATACTGACTGACCTACATCAACTATTTATAAAGAAGTTTGAAAAATATAAATACACTTCCATGAAAGTGGTAGTCCATTATTTTTAACTAGAATTATTGTGCACATGCACATAGGTGACATACTGCTTTGTAAAACATTTCTAAAGATAAATTTTACAAACATAAGCACGAAGGATACCATAAGACCTGGTATTCCAAAAACACAATGCATCAGAATGCCAAGCAGAAATAAAATTTTGTGTCGTCCCTGAAGATTTAATTTTGCATTAATCATTAAAATCACAAGTGTGTGACAACTCATTATAGATGAATGAATATACCTTCTTATCAGCTCCATCATGTATCCTGATGAACTGCAGGAGGTGTCCTCTCCTCATCTGATTCGTCTTCTTCTGGTCCATACATCCTTTCCATGGCCCGAATTCCCCAAATGTCTCCTCCTAGATCTTTAAGGATGCTTTCTGAGGTTCTGCTATCTAATTTACCCTTAATCACTTTAACAAGGTTCACAATCCTTGTAACTGCTTCAGCCATCTCTTCTGAAATGGCAATTTGTGCATAATTTGAGAGAGTTCCTTGTTTTGGCTTTGCCAACTCAAAGGCTATTCTGGAAAGCATGGGTATCTTTTTTGTTGATGCACCGTCCCAGTCCTTTCTCGGTCTTGAAAGCCTGACATAGGGAATTTCATCTGTCGGAACAGATTTCAGTTTTGTTAGATATTTGAGCAAGATGGCACATTCTGCAGCAAGACTAGGTAACTCCAATACATAAGGTGCGTCACGTACAATTTTGACCAAAATTTGATTAATATGGGTTTGGAATGCCCCATACCATAACTCGTGTACCATCCTCAAAATATTTAAATTCCCAGCCGTGAATAATTTACCTTCTCTCTCTCTCCTAACCCAATTATATATTTAACACCTCAATGTGTCATATTATGTGGTCCCCTACTTCAAAAATGCTGTGGCGTGCATACCGGACAGTTACTCCTGAGCCCTGCAACAAGAGTTGTGATTCTAATTTATGGTATGCAAACTTAATACTCACAGTTCTAGTACAATGCTGGTAATCAGTTCAACCAAACACTGTTACATGATAAATGTTGTAAAATTTACATCCATGAACCACATAAAAAATGTCTTGATATTAAGTTTTTTTCTGTGTAAACCAAACCATATGCAAATGTAATGTTCACCTTACCATATGGAAATCACAGAAGGTGTTTAAAGTGTGATCCTCCTTCTCTGTGACACAAATTCACTCTTTTAATCACATTTCTAGACACACGACGAAGCATTGCCTGGGGTATGGTTGCAATGCACCTCTCAATGTTGGTTTGCAGTTCAGCCACGGTTCGAGGGTTGTTTGCATACACTTTCTGTTTCAAGTATCCCCACAGAAAAAAGTCAGGTGACGTTAGGTCTGGGGAACGAGGTGGCCACAAACCCTTAAAAATCACACGATCACCAAGAAACTCAGCCAACATTGCCAGGGTGGAACTGGCTGTGTGTGCTGTGGCCCCATCTTGCTGAAACCAGCAGACACGTTCTGTTTCCTCCAGTAATGCAATAAATTGCATAATGAATGCCTGGTAACGTTCAGCAATAACAGTTTCTCTAAAGAAAAGAGGACCCACCACCTTGCGGCGTGAAACTGCACACCACACTCCAATCTTCTGACTTTAAGGGCACCTCATGGAAAACTTGTGGATTATCAGAGCTCCAAAACCTACTGTTCTGACTGTTTACATAACCACTTAAATGAAACCAAGCCTCATCTGTGAAGAAAATGTTGTCCAAGATGCCGACACCGTCCCTCACAAGTTCTCGGAACCATTCACAGTATTGTAATCTTTTCCCTTTGTCCGGTTCCTTGAGTTCGTGCATTGTGTGAATTCTGTAAGGCACAAGTTTCAGCCGCCTCGTACACCTCTGCGTTGTTCCATAACTCAATCCAGTCTGCTGTGCTAATCTTGTTAAGGACTTCCTGGGTGACCATTCTGAGTACTGCTTAACATCATTCAAATTTTCATCACTCAGACTTGATGGCCGTCCAGATCGCTTCTTGTCACTTACGCTGCCTGTTTCACGAAAACGGTAAGCAATTCGGCATATTGTTGATTTATGCGGCACGCGTGATTCTGGAAAACTACGCACAAACGATTGTTGGCATTCCGTGTACGAATTCGTCTTAATATAATGTTCCATAATGAATACTCGCTCCGCTTGTGAAAAACTCATCTTACACTTTCGAATGCTGTTACTCAACTGGTGAGACCTAGCGGATGTCTCAAGGTCATATTGCCTGCGCAACACCCGGCCGACAGTACAGTGTTGCCAACACTACTTTTCCATGCCCTTCTGCACGACTTTCGGATCACCCCGTATATACCTACCATTAGACTCTCCAGAGTATTAGCAAGTATCAAATAGGTCCTGTGCACTTGTATCACAAACTCGCAAAACTTCATTATGATTTCGCAAATCTGTCGAAGCACACCTGTAACACAAACATTGTACAGCATGTTTCAAAAGTAGCTTTACAACTTGAGGGCGATAAAACATACATATGCACTGATGTAATGTCATAGAAATCACCTTAGTACAGGCAAATTTACCAGTTCTGTACACTTTGCTTAGATTAACATTAAGCCATTTCATTTTGCATCCTCTCCTCCTCACAAACATATATATCTGAAAAAGCAACTACTCACGCAGTGTGTTGTTCACCCACTTCTCTTGTGAAAATGTCCTGTAAGGGAATGACAGTTGTTAGACAAAGTTCTGAAAGGGAAGAAGACAAATGCCAACATTCCTCCAGTATTTATTTCTTAATTTTCAAACTTGTAACTACGGACTTCATCACGCACCAGTACTTCATGGCATGAGATTAGGCACAGAGGCTAATTACCTTTACAATACTAGATCAAGTGATCAACTTAGTTTTCAAAATTGGTAATATTTCCAAAGCTACTTACTTTCTAATAATATACTGTGAACTACAAATAAATAATTATAACAAAGTGCTGAGAATATCTGGTAACTAAGAGGAAGATAAGTGATTAGAAAGGATGTTAAAGCAAGCGTCATAATTTGTTCTCTCTACTTAACGCTGTTCAGGTGAGGTTAGTTACAATTCTAAATGTCCAAATCTTTGTTTTCTGGTATTGCTTTTATATCTGTTATATACCTACCATTATAACCTGATAGGACGTATAAGTATTTCGTCCTACTCCCACACAACGGTTAATCGCTTTTATGATGTTCTGAATTGTTTTTAACACACCTGTAACTCAAACATAGCATAGCTACACTTCCTGAGTGCATGATTGGGAGTAGTCTTGATAGTTGGTGACTGAAAGTATTTATAACAAACTATTAATCCAATGTGACAAGCAATAATATAAAATTGTAATAATCGAACAGTGCCCAGTTAATGGTGATTCATGGTTATCCGCTCCAACCTGTAATCACAGTCCCACCACACCATACACAAGAGAAGAAGGGGACATGTAAATGGCTAAAGATTAATAAAGATAACTTCATATATCATACATGTGTCATTTCATCTCATTTGTCTGAATAAAGATTTCACATCTTAAAAGGTTGCTGACACATAATGAATCATGAATTATACAGTAACACAAATAAAAGTAAAGCTGTCCCACTATAAGCCATGTAGTCGCTCGAGGGTATAGCTCCTACTCATTCTTGACCTCAGCACGAGATGGGGTGAGTGGTCAGGAACATGCCCTGGCTGCGCTTTACCCCAGGAAAGGACCCCAGACCCATTGGATAGTAGGGTGGGTGGGCCCCTGAACTGGTCTGTAGGCAGAGGCCAGTCTTTAGCCAGTCACTATACTGACTGACCTACATCAGCTATTTATAAAGTAGTTTGAAAAATATAAATACACTTCCATGTAAAGTGGTAGTCCATTATTTTTAACTAGAATTATTGTGCACATGCACATAGGTGACATACTGCTTTGTAAAACATTTCTAAAGATAAATTTTACAAACATAAGCACGAAGGATACCATAAGACCTGGTATTCCAAAAACACAATGCATCAGAATGCCAAGCAGAAATAAAATTTTGTGTCGTCCCTGAAGATTTAATTTTGCATTAATCATTAAAATCACAAGTGTGTGACAACTCATTATAGATGAATGAACATACCTTCTTATGAGCTCCCTAATGCTGTGCCCTGCAAAACCCACAGCCCCTCCTGAGCCCTGCAACAAGAGTTGTGATTCTAATCTATGGTATGCAAACTTAATACTCACAGTTCTAGTACAATGCTGGTAATCAGTTCAACCAAACACTGTTACATGATAAATGTTGTAAATTTTTACATCCATGAACTACATAAAAAATGTCTTAATATTAAGTTTTTTTCTGTGCGGAATTTTTGTGTGGGCTTTCTTCATGTGCGCATTTATCTGGTCACCTGTTCGGTCATATTATCGTTCTTCTCTCAATGTTTCGCAATTGTCAGCCACTTGAAATACCTAGCAGTTATGCACTTTGTAGGATTTGAGGTTTTCACGGTGGTGAGTTTGAAGATGGCTGTCTTCTGGGTAGCTGCGCCATGTAGTCTGGTAGAAATTTACCGACGTTTCAGTGGCCCATGCTGCCTCCCTCATCAGGGCTTCTCATTCTTTAACCATTGGTGTTATATGGGTTTGTTGCTTGTTGGTATACAGTTTTCCAAATAAGTGCTACTAAAATTACTTTAAAAGCAAAAACTGTTTTTAATTGTGATTACGGCCCAATATTTCTGGAAGTGGTATGACTTTAAAAGCATAAACTGTTTTTAATTGCGATTACGGCCCAACATTTCTGGAAGTGGTATGAAGTCTCTGTTCAAATATGTCATTAATGTAATAATTACCCGTGTTTGTATTTGCAGCAGAAAAAAGGAAGACTTGTACGATTCTTGTGAGTCAGTTTCAGAGAGGTAGTTTCCAAATTGTTAAAATTGTAATCATTGAAGTCAGTTACTTGGAAACCACCTACCAGCATGTGACGGCTAAATTGTGTGACTAGTTCATTTCCTGGTAGTTCGCTGGCACGCCGTCATAGCAGTTTACACAAGTGGGACATAATATATATGGAAACACTGAATAGAGTGTGTATCTGGAAGGAAACGATTCCCACTTATTACGCTTTCTTTGCTCGATGTGCATGAAATTAACGTAAAAAGTGGTGGTCATGTCTTTCTGTCCGTTTGCAGAATTTTATTTTGTGTATGACTTGAAATTTCTTTTGGTACAGCAGTATGGTTAGTGTGCCTACCCTGTAATCGATAGGTTTCTGCGTCTATTCTCTGTCAGGAGCCACAATAATTTCCGTGGAAAGTATCGTGGTTCTGGACAATACGTGGTGGACATCATGTCCAGTTCGTTCTGTTTCATCAACCTGTCGTCCTTTCTCGCACTGTAACCAAAACAGTTAACTGATTTTATGATGCAGTATCCTATCTCTTCTGGAAAATTAAGGCGCCTTACCAGAATTGGACACCATCGCAAGTAATTTCAATCAGTTCCCACCTTCATATTGTTTAACGCCATTTGAACCAAAGCAATCCTCTGTTTAACACCCAGATCTTCCAAGTGGGTTCTTCCCCTGATATTTCAGACCAAGATTGCGTGTGCCAGGGCTTCTCGACCTTTTCAAGACCTGGGCCACATTCACCTTTTCATATCGACTCCTGGGCTGCCTAGTTGTAAATGAGTACAATGTGTTGAAAATTCATGACAGTTTACTGAAACTGCTGCTAATTGTTACAGACAGGTTCACATGTTTGGCCTACCCAGTAATGTTCTTTAACATAATTGTTCATTTTGTTGTATATGAGTATGAGGTAATAGGATATTGTTATAATTGCTAGTTGCATATTATAATTGTTGCATATGTATGTTAAGTCATGTAATATGGGTATTAGTTACAAATTGTAATGAATTTTAGCTCTGGTACTTTAATGTAAGAAACTTTATTATATTCACTCTTGCCCAACTTTGTAACTCGGACTTTCACCGATGTTATTCTCTTTTGATAATTAAGTTGTTTTGAAGAAAACGGAGACATTGTGACACTGTCGTCCCACAAATGTACTATTTAAAAATAATTAATAAAACATCAACCAGAGTCCGAGAATAAGGCCAGTGCCAGAGGGTACCTTTCATAAGAAACCATGGAATGTTCTAGAAGCTTTATATATATATATATATATATATATATACACACACACACACACACACACACATATATATACATATATACGGAGAACATATATTGTCCCTGGCAGGCTACGCCCTTGCTGACCAATATATATAGCAGCAAGAGCATCACAAAACACACTCTGATCTGTAACAAGTTTAGTCTTGACGACAGTACTGCCACTGCCACAACCTTAAGAAGCAACCTGTTGTACATATTGCTACATATTACTAATAAATCTCTTGTACAAGTCTACTCTCCAGCAGCTATTACTCGAACTGATGTTTTATTTTAAAAATTTGACTATTAATTTTGATTTTGTTCTTAGTACCTAAATTGTTTAAATAATTTATTAAGTGTTATTCTTGAGTCATATAGATACAGGACATGTTGAATCATGTTTTAGAAGTCACTTAAAATTTGTAATTCATACTCTACATTCATTAATATATTGTGCAGATATAGATATCTTTAATTTGCACAACTAGAAAACTGCCTTTAGAGTTGTGACATTTTCTTTTTGTAATAGGGCACATTTAAAAAGGTTGAACCCCTGTGGGAGCTGCAAAATTACAAGAACAAAATGTACAGTTTATTTAATGTCATATTTTTAATAAACAAATTTGAAAAGTATTAATACAATCAAAACAATGAGATAATTAATGTTCTTAAATCATACATGTTTATCCAATTTTCCTTTCTTAGGTAATTTATGCTTATAACATCATGTCCATGGTGTACAACTTCTGAATCAACTGACGAATTTTCACGAACGTTAGTTTAGACATAATGTTCGTGAAAGTGTACCAAATATTTTGTTTTAATTCCCTGTCATAAAAGAGCAACATAATGCCCTGCATATGAACTTAGGAGTTATGTGCGACATTAGTACCAATTAATGAACTCTCGAAATGTTTATGTTCCAAAGATGTTTATAAAATGCAGATTTTATTGAGATAATTTTATGGAGCTTTATGAAAGGGCATATGAAAGGCAGGAGAAAATTATGTTTTGATTTCGTGGCAGTATCCATGCAAGATAGGAATGGGAATTTAGCATAGAGATAGATTATAAATGTATCTGAAAATTTTTAAATAATTTTGTTTTGTTCATCAGAAATTAAATGCATGAAGACTAACATTTGAGGTTATATATGACACCTTCCACGCAGGGAAAATCTTCAAATATAAATATGTGAAGGAAAGAAGGCATTCTTTCTAAAATCTTTTGATAAATTTATGGCTGAAAGAACAACAGTGAGATGTCTGGTTTTATTTTTCCGACTTCTAAATATGAAGGCAAATGTCACAATAGTCATCTTTTTGTTCGTGACCTTGTGGGCCCCATTCGAAAGTACAACGCGTGACCCTGGGGTTCCTACCACTGTTCTACATCATGGAACAACTCACTTAAAAGATATTCAACAACTTATTATGCAGCTCTAAAACATAGTGCAAGATGTTTCAGGTGGGTAATAGGGTTATGACCATAAACTTGAGCACGTCTAAATATAACATTTTTCTTAACTGTAAAATATTCTTTCATTTCTTGAGATCACAATAATTCTTTGCAACAAATCTTGTTAGGGATGTAAGCATCAGTGAGATAAGAAGAGGAGAAACTGGCCACGCCTTCTATTTCGGCCTTCTTCTTGCCACACAGCAAAGCCCTCACCTAGGATTTTGTAATGTTACCACGATTATTCCACAGCAGGGAGACCCACATTCTCTACTTAACATGTGACTTCTAAAACAAAATTGAAACTGAATCAACCTGAATCCTCTCCTAATATTTAAACCACTATTTGATTCATGCATAATAATTTTAGAACCTCATATACAAGATTCTATTTTAAACTCTTGTCACATGTTCAGTTTAAAAACCAAAATGAAGGTATCCAAGGTATTGTGCCCATTAACTCTTTTAAGAACTGTGAATATCCTCATTATATAATATTTTCAGATGCCCTGCTATGTTATAAGAATTTTTTGCTCTAACACAAGTAAAGAACAAGTTAAGTCTGTCTGTTAGTCAGTTGCATTTTTCCTAGGATACAGTCAACCTGGATAATGAAGCGTCAATGTTTTTGCAACAGTGAGAAACGACTGCTGTTGTTATTATTTCCACCGTCATAGCCAATCCTATCATTATTGTTATTCCTCGGCTGTACCTTTGTCATATTTGACATTCCTTAACCTCTAACATCTCAGACTAGATCATGTAGCCCAGGGTGATCTGGACTGGCAAAACATGTTCTGCTGCCCACTGCTTAGGCCACTTTAAGGGACTAAGCACCTTGAACCAGTAATGTTTACTCCAAACCAAGAATGATTAACCCCCTGGTGCTTTACCACCCAAGCTCTTCTTGAGGATGATTGCTAAGCTGTGGGCCTGGCCCGAGAAACTTTTGCCGGAGGGGCTTTATCCCACAGGCCACCTACCCCTTGCCTTGGCCACCAGGTCTGTGTACCCTATGCTTAAACCATCCTGGTTACAATTTTAGTCCAAAAATGACCTAGGTGCATTTTTGGACCACGCCTTCAGTCCAGAATGGCTTTGGGTCACATTAGTACAACAATGGCCTTGTGATGCAGCATGAAGAATTCATTTGGAATATCAGTGTAATCCAATGAGCACTTTTACAATTGTGTTCTTCCTCAAGTATAAATATTAGGTTCTTCATTTTGTTGTCAAAACCCTTCATCTCAGTGTTTTAAACAGAGAGACCAAGTTTCACACATACACAACAATTGAAATACAGGCTTATACCTGAACAGAAATGTGTACGCATTATTACTGTTGAAAAACTTTGCAATATGGCACAAAAACCAGATTATGGAAGTAGGAACATCACCATTTTAAAACTGTGCTTCAACATCCAAGGGTCCATAGTTGCTCTCTACATAAGGAATCACCCAAAAAAAAATCAATGATTATCCTGTCATGCATAAATGATAAATTTAAAAATAAACTGTACCTGATCCTGAAGTGCTGTGTGGCTGGTAACATATGGTCTTGTCGCCAGGTTGCGCAGTTTGCTGATGTCTACGGCAGTGAGGGGCTGAGCTTTAATTCCCAGCCACGAGATGTCAGTAGGGTGTACACCAAGCCACCGAACCATGGGCACTGCTAAATCATCAGACTGGTGACTCATGTTCTGGAAGAAAGAACAGAAAGTGCTTTCCAACTTGTAAAAATCCCACATGCAGGAAGACCCCTCCCTCCTTTGCAGTTTATCATAGATTTTCCACATTATCTAAAAATACCCTTGCAAGGATGCAATGCCTGTAATTACTTTACGGCCTATCAAGCCTCCTGCCAAATGCTGATAGACTATGAAAGACTCTCAGGTTACAATCCAAGTTAGGTGGCTGAATGGTAAATAAACCATATCTTCTGCCCTGGTCCAAAGGACCAGATTTGTTACACAGCAGCCCTGAGGATGGGAGCAGAGATTGTTCTCAGAACGTTCGCAGAAGATATGGTTTCTACACCATTCAGCCACCTGAAGCGGCTTGTAACCCGAGAGTCTTTCATCAATTTCAGTTGCCGCGAAAGCTTCACTTTATACAGCTGCTAGACTAGTTGAAGTTAAAAATACATGGAAGTTTATTATTATAGAAGCCCACCCATAAACCTTCCCCTCAATCATACCAATAATTTAGTTGTACTTTGTCCCTTAATGTGAACTATCTACAAAATTTTGGTCAGGAAGTCTCACACGAGAAAACCACGAGGTACAGGAAAAGATGAAATAGATATTTAAATGCATCTTAAAAATAGGTCATACAGGTGAGAACTGAGTTCAGCAAGTGCAATGGCAGGCTTTTCTAAATATGAAGATATCCGTCTTCTGGGTTATTGCGCTGTGTAGTCTGGTCGATGTTAACCATCGCCCTGATGACGGAGGCAATGACCTCTGAAAAGTTGGTTAACATCGACCAGATTACACAGCGCAATAACCCAGAAGACGGATATCTTCATACTCACCGCTGTGAGAACCTCAAGTCTTTTCTAAATATGGTAATGGAAACTATATCCAACATGAGCAGGGAATTTTGCTAATGCTTGAAAAACTAAAATCTTTTCAAGAATCAACTTCCACTATGGTGTTAGTTATTCATTTCCACTTGAACTGGAAATTATTTTATTTACTACAAAATATGGCCTAATTTTGCACAAATTTTCTCTTTATGAAAGGATGGAGGATTATGCAAGCAACAAGTGTAAAAATACAAGTACGATTTGAGGTTTTCATGGCGGTGAGAATAAAGATGCAATCTTCTAGGTTGTAGCGCTGTATAGTCTGATAGATGTTTATCAATGTTTTAGAGGTCCTTGCTGCCTCCATCATCAGGGCATCCCAAAGATGGCAGCAGCAAGGACCTCTAAAATGTCAGTAAACTTCTACCAGACTACATGGCGCAACAACCAAGAAGACAGCCATCTTCTGTAAAAATACACGTGCTAACAGAACTATGAAACAGTGTGATCAATATATCTCCAGTACAGATGTGCCTCATGCAATTCAGTATCTTAAAATTAAGGTTCTCTGAGGATTTCTCTGGCTCTACAAGAAAATACCAGTCTGATTAATATACCATGACTGCTTTCTTTCAAACCATTTCCCATGCTACAGTAGGACTGTATAAGGGAATTACTTTTGACAACATTGTATGAGCATAAAGAAACTGACCAGTGATCCGAAGCGGTAGATGCACATGATCTCGATGCCATGAGGATCAGCATCCACCAGAGCTAACACAGGCACACTCAGGAACTTCCATAATAGCTGAACCAACAGCCGAGTGGCCACATCGGGGAAACCCTTTCCCTAAAAGGGATAACATACTTCTGTCAAGCGGCATGGAAGCAAGATTTTAAACAGATATGGGCAACATACAGACGTTACATGATGCAAGTTCAGTGAAACCTAGAAGGCTATGATGGCTAAGATGGGAAAGATATAAAATCCATACAGAATTTTGGCTGGAAACATCTTGTAAAACATCCACTCGCAAGACAGATGGAGATGGGAGAATATTTAGATGGATGTTTGGGCACAGATTTTTTGGGAATGATGTTAAGAAATTACAACTGCATTCACAACAAAATTAAGAGCAGACCAAATTAATGGAATGTCTTCTATCTCACAGTTCAGAATCATTTGTATTTCTGATACATAAACCTGGTCTCTCACATTAAGAGAACACAGAATGAGGGTTTGTCGCAACAGAGTGCTTCTGAGAATATTTGGACCAAAGAGCGATAGAGCAATAGGAGGATTGAGAAAACTGCATGTAATTTGCACTTTTTATTAAATATTATTAGGATGATTAAATCAAGAAGGATAAGATGGGTGTGGCATGTGATGATTATTCTGATGATCTAGGGGGGAGGATTATATTAAAATGGATATTGGGAAAACTGGGTTTGGGAGTATGGACTGGATTTATCTAGCTGAGGATAGGGACCAGTGGTACACTCTTGGGAACATGGTAATGAACCTTTGGGTTCAATAAAATATAAGGAATTTCTTGACTATTTGAGCATACTATTGGCTTCTCAATAATGACTCCTCTCCTTAGAGTTTGTTGGACAGGTTTTGAGGATGGGAGTGAAATCAAATTGGCTCAGGATTCTGTCCAAAGGTGGGCTTTAGTATTAGGAAACTTGAATATTCAGGGTAAACCAAAGAATTATTTTATTATTTTCTACATTAGTTTATTTGGCACTGGCACTCCGTAGGAGCAGTAATTTTGGCTGGGCTCATTATGGAATGGTTTAGCAAGTCTGATCAAAACCATTCTGTGCAGTGCAGTTCATTGAAATGTTACAGGTGTGTATTCCTCGTTCCATACGTAAAATGCATTCATTCACACAGTTAATGCAGCTGTCACTTCCTGGCTCCCAACTGGAACTGATGACTCATTATCAAGCACTGCATTGTCTTTCCAATATCAGTCAAATATTATTCCATAAAAACAGTAACATCAACTTGCCTTTTATTACAGCAGTTCTTGCTGAGAGCCGGGAAGATACAGCTGCATTTAACATCATCAAAGGATGTAACATACAATGGACAAAGGTTCTTTTGGATGGCAGTACTAAGCAAAACGTGCACACAGGGCGTGGCATATTAGCCTTTCATCCTACCAGAACCATTCTATCTGATGCCAAGTTACATGTTTCAGGCAACTCTTAGATGGGTAAGTAAATATAATGGTGGAAAAAGTATTTACTCAGTGAATTCATTGATAAAGTTGAATGTATCTACCACTTTCCAGCTCCTAGCAGGAACTGCTATATCATATCAGTAAGTTCATTTAATTGTGATACTTGACTTGTATTGGTCAAATTCTATAATCTTCATAAGTCATTCAGCTCCATCCAGGAGTAGAAGCTGCATTCAACTTCATAAATGAACACACAGCATTTTCATGAACTGATATCAACATTTAGAATAATAAAAAAATTGTTAGTTTATCTATTGGAAATGTCTATATTGTGATATTTTTCAAATCCCTGTCTTGGTCAATAATATAACAGCAGTGTAAACGTGCTTCAAGAGGTTCAAAGCAGGGCCTAGAAACATTTTATGTTGATACATTCTTAAAAATTTAACTTTTGTTAAAGAATTACTGATATTTTTTCATGAAAACATAAGACCACAAGAAGACTTTGCTACATTAAAAAATTCAAGCCCAGAATGAATTAATATGCTCAACCACTGTTACTAACTGTGACCAGAATACAGGGTCCCAGTCTCTCCAGAACACCCTCATCCAGCAACTTCTGGAAAGTAGCATCTTTCTCTACAAGTAGTACAAACTGGGCATCAGACTCCAGTCGAACCACGTTGTTTATATCTTGAGGAATAAGCACCCCTGGAACATCAGAAGACTGTAGGATTTAAAGATCTGACAGCAATGAGTACAAAGATGACCTCCTTCTGGCTTATAGTGCCATGTAATCTGATAAAGTTTATCAATGTTTCAGATGTCCTTGGGGCCCTGATGATGGAGGCAGAATGGATTTGGTAAACTTGTACCAGACTACACGACACTACAACCCAGAAGAAAATCATTTGAAAAACTATATTTACTGTGCAGTCTTGGCTCATCAGCAACAACTACAAAATTTCAATTCATTAATTTCTCAATTTGGTCATTTATTTGGGATGAATTAAATAAAAATATAATTCTCTAGTTTCATCTGCAAAAAAGATACTTTCTGGGTGGAATAAATGGCATAAGTGAGATCTGATGTTCTCAAAGTAGCGAACATTAAGATGGTTGTCTTGTGGGTGTTGCACTGGTGGAAGTTCACAAGACAATTCAGATGTGCTTGCCACCTCCACAATCAGAGTGAGGGTCCATTTGCATATAACCGACTACTGACCTTCAGAAAAGTAACAGCAGCACACCTGATAGAGAATCTCACTTTCTCACTTCATCAAAAAGAACTCTGTTTCCAAATCCAATATAACTCACCTCCTGGTGCCATACAATCGATGACATCACCCGTTTCCATGATCAGGGACACAGGACCAGCAACTAGGCCCTTGGAAGTGGCGATGACTCCTAGCTCCCAGGCCGGGGCGTTCAGAAGGCTGCATATGTCGCGAACCGCAGCGTCCAGAAGACCCTGGCTGCGTACTAGAGCCACATTCTGGTAGTACAGCTGTCTGCAGCACAGTGCGTCATGCAGGTTATGTTATACTGCTGTGTTGCGTTTCATAACAAAGCAAAAGCAATAATTTTGTTGTGTCTGTCGGTTTGTCTATTATTCTGTCATTAATAACAGTGGCCCCTTGTCAATTTTTTCTCCAACACTATTTTCCCTGAAAATTCGGAATATGTGCAGAAATGGGACACAGTCCTTTATCTTCTTAGAATTGTTTATAATAGAGACAAAGCGATAAGTCTTAAGTAACTGAATAATATTTAATTCTAACAATCAGGCCTACTACAATTCAGGAAATTTTGTTAACTGAAAGGAGAAACATTAAAACTATAACACAGGAAACCCACAATACTTTGAAAATACAAAAATAATCTGCTAAATAATTAATTGCATGAAAGAACAGTCTTCGTCAATTATTTTCTCCAGTACACCAAAGAGTAGTTCGGCTGAGAAGCAACGGAAAACAATAACAAAATCAACATAGGTGATAGGCATACGTTACTTAAATTTTCAGTAGTTCGCAAATCACCTTTTCCCAGAATGCTTTGCATTATGTGATCACATCGTAAATATTCATTAGTAGTCTACAATTACACATGTAAAGAACAATTTTACAAACAGCTAATAAGTTGGGCCATTACAATTAATAGACAAAATGTTTTAGTAAAATAAAAGACAAATACAAATAAATAGTCAGGACTTCTGAAGCCGAGGCTCGCTTGAGTAATAATTAAAATGTCAGTTCGTACTGCAAAGAAAAGCCTATATGTCACCATTACAAACAGCAACTTGTTACCGCTGTTTAAGCAAATAATGTGCAATAAGAATTAATAATAATCTTTTTTTGGCAAATCAGGACTGGCACATTATCTTCAATCGCTTGAACACTACAGGTCCTTTATACTCTGTTGTAACAGCACAATCTCTAAATACCAACCTCCGAGTGCACGTGGACTGGGTGAAAAGCAGGCGGTGGACTACACCCAGCAGATGGATAATGAGTGCGAACTTGGGGCGACTGCGTCTTGAGCTGAATTTAATCTCGACAGTTGATGCTTGTCCTTCTGGCTTCAGCTTCAACCTGGAGTAGAAACAGAGACGAAGTCTGGTCAACTTTAACTAAACCAGGTGTTCAACTTCTTACGTAAGAGTTGAAATGTCCTCATCGGTGGAAGTACGATTGTTAGATTTTCAGTAGCAGAGCGGCAGGTACTGTTACCGGACATAACAATGGAAGTGGACAAAATAACAGCTTTTGTAAAATATTTTTCTCCGCAGTAATTATTAGACCTAAAATTTTGTCCAGATAATGAAAATATTTATCTTCGCATGGACGAAGAAACATTCTAGGGTCTTTTATTAATGGTTTCTCTGTCTACTGTGGAGACCCCCGTCAATTGACAAAAGTTTTGGATTCTAAGTGATCGGTAGATGTCAGAAGACACTGAAGTCTTACCACAGACATGTCGGAAAATTGATACAGTTCCAACAAAATATGAAAGTATATAATATGTTTTAATTTCTATCTATTATCAGTGTATACTGGAATCTATAATTTCTTAGGTAATAACCAAACAGAGCTAAATGGTGAAACTTCGGTGTTTACCTCCAAATGTCAGATACAGGACTATTTCAAAACATTTGAAAAGCACAAGGAATTGTGAAATACGACGTCTGCCAAAAGCAAGTCGCGAATAAAATTTGCTATGAACCACACCCAACACGCTATTCATACTTTCTACTAACCGGTCTCCAAACTTGACGTTCTTCCAATCTCTCTGATTCCGCAGAGTGAAGACGGGAGACTTTCCCTCAGCTACACTTCGCACTATATCCAGCATCACGTCTTCTATGGCTACCATCAACTGGCTCCTATAAACGTTCATGTCTCAGCTTTAGTATTCTGAGAAGAGCTTTACAGCAGATTCATATGATCGCTCTTACGTTTGTAAATGTATGTGATGTCAAGATGGTCATGTAGCTACTGTTTCAACTCGTATGATCAGAAAGCTAAACTGAAGTTAAATAGCTAATAAACACTAGAATTACTGAAAATTTATATTAGTATAAGGCACAATAAATACTATTAACTACAACTCACACTTCATGCATCCAGTTGGAACAGGAAGGGTAGGCAGGTAAACAATGTTATGTTTAGTTACAGTTTTTTAAAACACCCAGACTACATAGAGTCGAATGATGAATAATGAAGAGGTCGTAGCGTAATATAAAGTACTATCCCGGCACTTTCCGGAAGGAACTGAACCACGAAACCCCTAGTCAGGACAGCCGGTCTACCGGCCGATATTTAAATTTGGAACCTCCCGAATACGAAGCAGGAGTGTTAACCACTCAACCACGACGTTCAGTGTAAACAATGTTACACCAACGACAAAAATGTCGTAGGTTTTGTACCGACTCTTCAACTGTATGATCTAATTTCAATGCATTAAGTAAATTACAACTAAGTACGTAAAAATTTTAAAGCAAATTCTAACCTCCTATCATCCTTATTCTTTGTGTTCTTCCGGGTCTCAGATGTGAAGTTATATGCTAGGCGTAATTCTGCTCCTATTTCCTTCACAGCTTCTTGTAACTTAATTACTAGCACTTCATCAGCACAGAGAGACATAATTTCTTTGGAAATAAAACTAAATGTACTCCCAAATACCGGTACCAAGATAACATATATATTCAACTACTCTCTTCTCGTACTCGAATAGGGTGGGTCTTGTCGACAGTAATCGATATCTAGAGATGACATTCCTTCATTTATACTCACAAGATGGAAGCACGATTAGTATTTGATTTAAAGTGCTATCTAGTAGCAGCATTTAGAATTATAACGTTGCGCCGAATATGATGACATCTAGCGACGTTTAAAAGGTGTTTACTGCCTCTATCATCAGGGCAATGAAGCGTAAATTCGTGAGAAGAAAGTTTCTCAACTCCACAAAGCGAAAAGTCACAGGCAGTGTAAAATCAAAACCTTACATCACTTCGTAGGAAACGTGTGAATGCCACGTAATATATATATATATATTATATTCTACTTTACAACTGCTTAAGGTTATGCTGGTATGAAAACTTCCTCTGTAATTAGAGAAGCTACATGCAATTGAGATTTCTGAAATGTTCAAAGCAAAGGAGAGGACCAGTGAATGTGCACTTACACTACAAGATAAACAGAGCCATAGAGATGAGAGTGGCCTGATGGAACAACTCTCTTGCATTTGTCAAAAGAAAAGTAATAATAGCATCGTTTGCTAACTAGCATAAACCTACACATTCTCTTTCAAGTCTTTCACAGATCCTGTCACAGGTCTTATTGTTATATTTAAAGCAACATACACTTCATTATGCAAAGCTTACTTACTCATATGGTGAATAAATTCCCAGGTTCTAAGGAACCCACTATTAATTACCGTGTTATAAAAGCTCTTTTAACCTTATCCTACACCATCTTAAACCACGCCTTCACAGTCTAATTGTGTAAAACTTATTTTATTACTATTATTTATATACTCCTAGGTCTTGTAGGTAACTTCTTCCTTCGAGGTCACTGAAGTACAAATATATTACATGACTACGTATCCATATTTCCTCAGTAATTGCTAATAAACTCTTGTTATGATACGATTCTGAGATGTCATTAGTTGATTGGTAGATGGACCAATGAGTACTGGAGTCTGTATTCGTATCGAATAAAATTATTAAACTCGCAATAAATATATGAATAGGAACCAAGAAAGGAAAAAAAGTAAGCATCTAGTACAAGAAGTTTGTGTCAGTTAAAATCCTCATGTGCGTTTGTGGGACAGAGCATTTCGTAGCTATGACAGATTCCAAAAGACTTAATCAGAATGATCTCTTCTGTGCCGTTGACAAATTAGAGTCTGCAGTGGGAGGAAACGTTTGCGGAACACCAGCTTAGACGTCATGAATGCGTGTGGATGTACGGAGTTACAGCGCAAGAGACTTCTTCGTTGCCGCCACAACTAAGAGAGAACTTTGTTACTGCTTCCAGGAATCGAAACTTGGTAGTCCAACATGTAGTCTAGTGACTGTCACCAGGGTCCCATTCAAGGCTGGACATTTCTCAACAAGCCTAATGTACTATTAAGACCTTAAGGACTCTCTTCCATGGAATTAGCCTGAATATAGGTTGCGAATAGGTCATTTTTTTAAGTTCTCTCCTAAGACTCCTGCAAGAAAAATACTTCTGTACACAAGCGCAACGTCTTTAAGATCTGCAGAAGGCCTAAAGCAGGGGTACTGTAGGCAGGACCAAACAGTGCATTTCACCTACGCCACTAGCCTGCATGTAGAAGGCAAAGAAAATGATGTAATACGTAAATCAAAAACATTACCGACAAAGCAGCTGAGAAATAATGTTACAGCATAGGCGGTATATGCTTCATTATCTGCTATTAATACCAACCCCTCTGAAATATTTCACATTTATTCTAACGGGCGTTGAATACACAGATTTGTCCCTACTACTGTACTTAACCTTTTAAGAAGTGGTACACATTCACATTTTGTATGACTCGTGTTCCGTCGGTCTGTAATGAATCTTCGTGGCAATTTATCAAAACTGTTACGAAATTGCTGTTGCTAAATCTTTATATATTACTCAATAATTTTCTTGCTTTAACAAATCAGTTAACTTGTTACTTTGTTAAATATACATTTTATTAAATATTTAAGTTAGATAATACAATAATACAAAAAATATACCGGGGCCGCAAAAAAATAATCGGCGGGCAATAGGTTGATAACCCCTGTCATAACGGTAGAACTTCCTGTTTTATCCATTCTAAACCTCGAAATTAGATACAGGTGACGCGTTAAATTCAATCTGCTGTCGTTTTCGAATAAGCAAACGAGAAGCATTTTCTCATCTCTCCGTAAGTAAACATATATTTTCAAACAAATATTCCTTAAAATGCTTCAAATGATTCGAATCGTCTTGACGCACCTCGATTTATGTCACAGTACACTTGCACAAGTCGAAAAAATAGCAGGGACAACGCACAGTTCTGAAATTAGCTTCTGTTGTCTGCTGAAGCATGAGCACAATCGCCCGCCGGAATGCCCACAAGTTATACAAGCAATCTGCGCTTCAAGTATGTTGGGTTGCCTCCTTTCAGGCAGTCCAGTGAGATACTAATGAAAGGAACTGAACTAGCTGTTCTATGTGTAATTAGGTTCGTGCTTTGTCTTTTAGTTTATAATTGTTTTTATGGGTTAATCATTTTGGATTGACTAAGTATGTATAACAGCAATAAAGTTGCTTCCTACTACAGAGTGGAACATGGGGTACTTTTGAAATTCCTTTTCTTTGCAATTTCACATTTTGCCTTGTTAATTTATTGTTTACGACATTCAAATATGTTTCCTTCTTCATATAATTAAATTTACAATATCAGTGATATAAATAATTGGCAGTAGATTCATAAAATGATAAGCGGTTAGAGAATTCTGGCCGGAAAACCTCAAGACTGGAAGCCATATGGGAGACTTAAGCGTAGATGTGAGTATAATATTAAAATGTCTCACCTACTTTACAGTAGAATAGGCAGCCAGACACTCCGACAGTCATACAACCATATAATTGGTCACACAGTCGGCAATAAAATCATTTAACCCACCAGTTAGTTAATGGAATCAACAATTTAATCACATAGTCAATCACCCAAGTACTATTCTAGACAGTCAGCCATCAATTTCAGTCAGAGTCAGAGAGTCGGTCAGTCTACGAGTGAATAATTTTCTATATTTTTCTTTGTAGCTTACCGATTATTTAAGACTTGAGGTTCTCACGACGGTAAATACGATGATATTCTTCTGGGTTGTGACGCCACTTTTATCTCTGCAGATGGAGACAGTATGTTTCTCCGAAACGTTGACGGTATCATAACCCATAAAAACATAGTAAGACAGATTCAGATTAGAGATGCACAGCAGATGCTGCGGTCCATATAAGCTTGAAGGTCAGATGGGCTGCTACAGGTGATGGAGTCCTGAGTTCCTAACCACAGAGGGGTAGGTCATGGGCAGCGGACAGGTGGCGCGGCGCAGCGAGGTCGACTGGCGACAGGGCAGGTGGACGGATAGCGTGTCGACTCTAGCCTTCTTCCACGATCAGGCGATAGTCTGTCAGGAATCGTGACGAACTATTACATTTCGTATCAATCATGAACATTTACGGATTATTTAATTTAATTTTGAGAAATGCTCTTGTCTATGCTCAGCCGAGTTGTTTGCAAATATGTATCAATATAAAAGCGGACCAAACTACGCACGAACGACTAAATGCATGTTTAAAGAACCAGTAGGCTTTAACCGAACATCGTCATTGTATACGATTCTGATCCAGTTAAACCCACAACCTATTTATCTTCGATCAAAATCAGTTTTAGTTGCTGTTTCTTTCTAGGTCTTCCACGTGACTGCATTCAAAGCGATTTCCTCACAAAAATTCTGCGTGCATATCTTGTCTCCCCATGTGTAGCTTAGCACAATGCTGTATGCTACAAATCTCAATCCTCCTGATTTCACGACCTAAACAATATCATATTGTTTGCACAACTCACGAATTTACTTGTCATGTAGTAATGTCTTATCTGAAGAATAGGCTAATTAAATATTTGATCTCTTTCCTTTCAGGTATTCGTATTTAACGATTTTGGTTCGGAGACATCGCATTTCATAACCAGGGACAACTGTTAAAATTATTATAACAAATTCTTCTTGGGCTACCATCCGTGTAAGGTGGTTTAAGGAAGAAAACACCAACGTTCGAGAACCATTTTCGTCCTCGTCTTCAGAGTACTGTGGTACTACTTGGTCGCCGTAAAAATACATGTCAAAATTATTGTTCTGTGCACTGAAATTCTTAATATGTACGAAAACTATTATAAAAATAAATTTTGGATTGTATAATAACAATGTTCTCTTTATTTCAATTGCCGTATACTTTATTTGAGACATACCACAACACTGCCTAGAATTGAATCCCGGGTACACTGTCAATATAGAAGATCTATTACAGGCAAACACAAACAATAATTAAATTATTTATAATAATTCAATTAATTTCTTTATTATTGTGTGTTAACAGCTGCAGGAGTCAACAACAGAGTCAGACCAAGAAGATAAAGTAAATACAATGAACAAAAAACAATAAAAACACGTGACAATAAAACTCAACTAAACACTCGTATATATAATCAATCAAAATACTTCCTCGCATCAAAAAGTTGTCAAATGAGACAATGTTTTTGACAATAATGTTTATAAATCTGAGTGTCTTTTGCGGCAGTGACGCATGTAGCTGAGGACTACGCTGAAATTAGAAAATTCTGTTATTTGTCTGTAGGCAAATTAATACCAACAATGTCAGTGATGGAAGGGCACAGTAATGATTATGATTATTCAATTACATTTTTTATTATTAGCGTGCTCTATCAACAGTCTGAAGGCCAATTACAGATACAGCACAGAGATGAGCTCACGAACACAATGAAAACATAAAAGGTAAAACAAGCAGAATATAAAATACATTAATATGGAGGACGTAAATACACAAGAAAATTGCTACTAAATATATTAGCATATTTGTAAAAATAATTTACATCAATTAAGTAAATTATACTATTATAGAATGTGAAGAAGTGTGACAATTTTCGTCTCGAATATGTCCAAATCCCTGCAGATGACATTAGCAGCTGATGCGCATCTAGCAGAAGGACTGGTTTTGATCAAAGGGCTAAAACTGAACATAGAAAAATCTCTCAGATTCCGAGCAGGGATGCGGAGACCGACAGCTTCCAGAGGGGAAGGACAGCATTTAAGACCGCGGTAAACCTGCGCAAGGAACAGTGCATCACTGCAATGACTTCTCTTACGCAGGGTATGGAGTTTTAAATACTCTAAAGTATCAGCGTAGCTGTAATGCACTTGGGGGAGCAGACGATAGTAGCAAAGGGCTGCAAACTTCTGCTGGATACGTTCCAATTTGTTGGCATCAGTAGTCGTAATAGAATTCCAAACGACCGAGGCGTACTCGAGCTTGGATCTAACTAAGGTTACATATAACATATACAGGCAATCGAGAGAAGAGAACGAAAAGGTTAATGTGCCAACAAGACCCAGCAATGGTGTCAATAATATTAATAACAATAAACCTGGTATAAAGGGTTCACCCTCGCTCATGAACTGATAACAAAAAAATAGGAATATTATAACAATTACAATAAGAATAACGATAAATACATTAAGAAATTAACATAAACCACAATCTACTGTAGGTTCATAAATTGATAGTTTTAGTGTATCCTAATGTAATCCGCCCATCACCATTAATTAACAACAATCATAACAAACACATGTGATAGTGTTTCAGTGTTACTGGCGTGACAAAAATAATAACAATGGCTACATTGACATCCTAGGATTAATACTGAAAACGCATTTCTCAGACGGACAGGAAGACAGACTAACTAACTAGTTACAAGTAATTAATTAACTGATTAAATGACTATACAGTTAATCAGCCGATCAGGAAACTCAGTACTTTCTCTTTACTACAAGGTCCGAGCCGACGTTTACAGACTCCTGCAATTCTTCCACAATTTCAGTAAATTTAACCCAGTCCACAATTTCACATTAAATTTCGTTTTAACAACGCCTAGAACCCCAGTCTGTATCCCCTCTTGAGGGTTTTAATTTAAAATCCTGTATGCATTTATCAATTCCTCCATATCTGTTTCATGCCACTCCAATCTCACTCTTCGAATCGATAATAATGACACGACAATCGATGTACGAATGTACGAGTACTACCTGGCAACGCTGCCGAGCTGTGGCGCTAATGTAGACGAGCAGGTAGCCACGGCGACATGACATGGACATTTGTTCTAACGCCTTGCTTTATACTGCTGTGTCTAGACAAATGGGTAATGTCATCGGCCGGGGCATGTGTGATCAACTACTGTCACCTCTCGTCATATTACAATTAATTCGTCAAAGCGACACACATTGACTGCAGCAGTGTTTCATGGGAACAGCTTCGTTTTTGGATAGGCCTCTGGAGAAATTAAATTTGGTATAAATGGTAGGCCTGTGTTTAACCCCATGTTTCTACGTTACGAAACTAAATCGGCCATTAGAAAAATCACGCAAGTCCACAAAACTCACTTTCCAGCAAAAAAGGAACATGCTAGGAAAGGCACTATTTTAAGCTTGGTTTATTTTTTAACGAAGAATAAGTCTACTTATTCGATACTGTTTTAGATCACAAACAGCTTTTCTATCACAGTTATAAACTAAAGTTACTTTTGGACTCGTGTTGTTTAGTAGTACCCACAAAATACCGAAGGAACTTTGTATGACTCTTATGCATTCTTCTGTCACTGCTAGGCTGACCTACTTAAGTCGCTGTGGGTTTCGGTGGTTTTTACAGTCAAAACCCAAACCAAAGCACAGCAGTAGGCCTAAAACAACACGAGTCCAGAACTCGTGCTGTTTTGACAGAAAACAGGAGACAGTACGATGCCCACGCGTAGTGCAGACATAGAACAATATGACAACTGTGCGTTTACTCTGCTGATTGCTATGGTAGCAATAACTCAATTCTCGCAAAATGAGGATTCATGTGGTTTTTCAAATGACAGAGTCAATTACAAGACGGAAGTCTCAGGATCAGGTAAAGGTAAGTGACCACATCTAAGTTCTAATCGCCATATCTCCTACAAAGAGCCCAGGCACAATTTACATAATATAATATGAAATAAAGTCATGACTTGGTCGTCAGATCTTCGTTTAAAGTAACGATACTGTTACGTGAATGTAATAATGACATAAGGTAGGGTTGGTTGTGTGTTTATTGCTTATACTTTCCACCGCGTAAATTCTGTAAGGGTTAACTATGTCAATAAGGATAAGATTGGTGGGACGTCCAGAAAGTATGAGTAACAAAAAAAATGTAAATATCATTCGATTAAAAAAGCCAGAGTGAGAGACAATTTTAAAGACTCAACCGCAAATAAGACAACAATTAATGTTCTAGAAATAGGAACTGAGTAAGACTCGAACTGGATTCTGCTGTTCAGGATGGAATAAAAACCGCAATGCAGCGAAACATCCGTTTTCATAAGCATGAATTTCTTTGTCCAACAGAGGACTTATCCACCAAGGTGGTGAGTCCCGGCTTCTCATTGCTCTCATGTGGGACTTGGACAAAATGGTTTCTCTCCCAGTTCTTCGGTTTTTCCCTGTCACTACCATTCCACCGCTGCTCAATATTCACACACATCATCTGCGACAGGGGGCGATAGACAATGGGTCCGTTAGAGGCCGCAGTTGCACGGAG
The DNA here is from genome assembly GCF_000696155.1 of Zootermopsis nevadensis. The sequence goes on from NW_019059569.1 coordinate 781,530, forward strand.
GCGCCGTCTAACCCCACTGTTACAACAGCAAATCCCACTGCCCTGTTAATAAACGCGTATTATGAAGTAGGATTTGAGGTTTTCACGGCCGAGAGTCTGAAGATGGCTGTCTTCTGGGTTGTTGCGCTGTGTAGTCTGGTCGATGTTTACCAACGTTTCAGAGGTCATACTGCCTCCGTCATCAGGGCGATGAGTATGAAGATTTCTGTCTTCTGGGTTGTTGCGCTGTGTAGTCTGGTCGATGTTTACCAACGTTTCAGAGGTCATACTGCCTCCGTCATCAGGGCGATGAGTATGAAGATTTCTGTCTTCTGGGTTGTTGCGCTGTGTAGTCTGGTCGATGTTTACCAACGTTTCAGAGGTCATACTGCCTCCGTCATCAGGGCGATGAGTATGAAGATTTCTGTCTTCTGGGTTGTAGGGCGATGAGTCTCCCTGATAATGGACGCAGCAATGACCTCTTAAAAGTTGGTAAAACGTATACCAGTCTACAGGACGCTACAGCCCAGAAGACAGTGATCTTAGCTAGTTCTAACATCCGTGCCACACGCACGCTTCAAATTACGTGTAAATTGATTGATACATTTAGTATCACTTTCTTACTGCCTTCATTAGGTCAGTCGCTGAGACAGATTGCCTCTGGGTTCAATCAGGTATGAGGCCAATAGGCTACAGGCAGGCCTGTACTTTGATAAGCCTATAGTTTCCAATCTGTCTTAAAATTAGTTTTTTGTTAGGAAAGTAGAAAGTTTCCAACACGGCTGAACACTCCACACCCTTCTTCATGGTCCGGTTTTATATTACTGTTACCGAAGGTGGCTACAGATTGATTAACACTCCTATTTCATATTCGGGAGATCCATGGTTCAAATCTCTGCCGGTATCCGTCTAGATCCTCACTGTCTCCAGGAAAATACCGGGATTGTAAATTGAATTAAACTACGACAGATTTCTTCAATATCCTTTCCAATTTATTATTCATCCCACGGTATATATTCTGAGCTATTTACAGAGTTGTTAAATAAAATACAAATAAATAAAATATATTGATCTCCCATCTACACTTATGTCTAACAGTCTGGTCTCTTCACTAGATGTTATCGCGATATTAATTATGCATGCATTTCCTATTTCAATACGCGTACTGCTTGCCAAAATTTCTTTATAATCCACAAGCACAAAGGAATGTTGTAAGATGTGAGGTTCTCACTGCGGCGAGGATGGCAATGTTTTAGGTTGTGATGCCGTGTGGACTCTTAGGTACTCGCCAGAGAGAAACATTGTGCCCAAATTTGAAATAACCATAACTTACAATTTCATTAAATTCCATTCTTCCCGATTTTGCCAACTGCAACTCATTTAACTTTGCGTTTATTTATTGAGGTAAAAATATGTTGTCCCAAAGCTAATAATTTTAGAGGTATCATCTTTCAGCTTATGACAAACAGTTCAGAATATTAGACGATGGACAATATCCAGAAACACAATAACACTAAAGCTTATAAATGCTACTTAATAAAATTCATAAAAATGATCACTCACAAATCGTCGTTGAGATTAGCCGTTTTGAGAAAAACACAAAATTAAATTTTAGCTTATTGCTCAATACAGGCCATACAGAATCTACACGAACCAAAAATTACATTCACCCGACAACTTTTACCTCATATCCTAGTGCCAAATTTAATTGAAATCCTATCAGTATATTGTAAAATAAATATGTCGGACAGATATAATTTCTCCATTATTCACTCATTTCATCTATTTTTTACAAAGAAGACATAACGAGGCAAAATTATGTAAAAAATGAAATAGACATTCTCAATATTACAAGGCGTACTAGGCAACCACGTACAGTCACAGACTATTGTCTCAAACATTATCAGCAATCTTGCTTTGGAGGAAGTGTGAAGATTCTGACAACCGTCTGTCATAATCTGTAAAAGTGATTTTTGGACTTTGCCCACTCTCTAAAATATAAACAAAAACAACTTTCCGTTTCTGTGTTGAAGCTGTCCTGGTCTGAGGGTAGCTCAACCAGGGGGCCCAACAGCTAATATTTCTATCCCTTTCCTTTCGACCTGAAGACGAAAAGAGGATCCAGCCTCCCAAACGTCGTATTTTTTTAAAATATAGAGGATGGACAAAGTCCACGAAATCAATTTTACAGATTAATTATATAGGCCTATATAAAATCTCGAACTCAGTGTTAGAAGATTCGCATATCTCTGACCTGCTGTCTAATTTAAACAGTGGATGTAGCGTCGTTAAATAGACTATAAAACTAGCGTTCAGTTGCAAAACGTGACGTAGTTATACGGAGAGCAGACAGGAAGCAAAAATGCAGTAATTGCTCATGTCGTTAACGACACGAGATAAATATTATTGCGGGCTGATCATCCGCCCGGCTCCTGAATTTAAAAACATCACAAGATGTGAGCTGTACCTGTGACGGGAAACGACTGGAATAGCAACACGGCTCTTCCACCTGTTTCCTTATTGAGCAGTCAAAGTGTGACCTTTGAGAAACAGACACATCAAGTTTAAGTTTTATTTCAATCCGTTTGTTTGGAGGTCACGTGATAATTGCCACACTCCCCCGCTCAGTATTATTACAACAAAACCCTCCGATGTATCAATAGCCCAAGTCAAAATCAGACTTGCCTTCCCAGCCAGTGCCCAGTGCTACCAACATCAATCACCTGCTGTGACTGACATGGTCTTTCAGCATCTTCACAGAAGCGGGTCAGAAGGTCACTATGGGAGTGTTCAATTACTGCATTCGTTCCAACAATCAAAAATCTTTCTACTCTTGCTGCAGAGAGCGCGTGTCATATGAACGCAAAGTAGTTTCCGTGCTGAACATCACGACGTGAATGCGTTCAAGGTTCATGGAGGTAAAAGCTCCATGTATTCTTAACCACTTCACTTTTCTGAAAGTCATTCTTACTGGCTGCAGACTGCTGAGCCATAGCACTGATTGCCACACGGCAAGAGACAAACTAAAATGTTTAATTTAAACAAAAGGAATATTTATGTTGTGTGGTCTCTTAACTTTCGGAACGTTGTTCATGTTAAGAGATAACTTTACATTGTAGGTCATTGCTCGTACTCCCTGTTTCACGTCTACAAACTATTAAAATTTAGAATTCACGATTTCAAAATCTAGGTTCAACAACAGAGGGAAAACTTTACAAGTTTCGTATGGTGTTAGATATTCAAAGGGTATTAAGTTCTGTTATGTTAATGGTTACAAACTTGTCTACTTTTGATAACCAACGTCATCTAATAATAAACAGACTGAGAAACGAAGAAACAAATATTTAAGGAAATTAATTCAAGAAAAAGCAAGTAAAGATAAAATAAACTTAAGTGAAGACGTGATATTTGTATGCATTGAAATTTCAAAACCAGAAACGCTTCAAAAATAATTTATATTACGTCAACCCCCCACAAATTTCCAGCTGTGTAGAAGCATAAGAGTTTTCCACGCAGTTCGGACATTATAATAAATTTCAGTTCGCAAACGAGGGCGATAAATCTAATTCGTACTTAGACGCTAAGTGATTTATGTAAGTAAAATGGTAACATTTCTCATGCTACTTACTGAATCTGCGTCCATCATCAGGACGATAAGTCTCGTCGCCATAATAGAGGCAGTAAGTAGCTCTGAAAAATCTGTAAACTTCTACCAGACTAAAAGAGGCAAAATCCCAGAAGACAGCCATCTTCATACTGACCGCAGTGAGAACCTTAAATCTCCCGGACCCTACCCTGTTCCAGTTTAATCAACTTTTTCTCTTTACACCATCTTTTTAATTACATCCCCACGTGTGCTACATGTCCCGCACATCACATTTTCCTCGATAATAATAAGCCAATCAGGTGAATAGTGCGAACGACAAAACTCCTAATGTTGTCATTTTTCCCAATCTACTAATTTCTGTTTTTTAAGGTCTACATATTTTCCTCGGCACTTAGCCTTCTAATAGTATAATTCAGTGTCCTTAGATAAACTGTTTATTTACATACTTAAATTAACTAAGAATATTTATTTATATATTTATGTATATATATATATATTCTATTTAGTGAATATACTTGTTCTAAGACGGGTCAGTCCCCCGTACAAGAACACCTACCACATGTCAAAAGATTAATCGTATCACTGATTATTTCTGAATCGTTCTGAATGCAGTAGTTTGATGCCTGCTTGAATTAGTTAAGTTACAATGTAAAAATTACATATGTGTAAAGTTTGTTCCTATATGACAATTTTAACTTAATTAATTTCTACGGTGTCACTACAGTCTTGAAATTGATCGAGACATACTAAAAAATATGTGTTGATAATAGCTAATGATTGTGGTACGAGGATACAACGTAGCGTGTAATTTCAAATTCACTAAAACCTTCTTCTGTGAATAACGGTTGGTAACATTAGGTCTATGCAGTTTATAAATACTCGTACTATGATTCTGTATAAGTAAAGAGCAATGCAATTAGCTGTAGCGGCTCAGCCAGTATTCCAGAACAAGGGGATTCGAGTGTGTTACAAGCAGCAGAGAATGCTGTTAGAGCCAATCCGTTTCAGTATCTGCTGGCATAAATCTTTCCTTCTCAAAGAGAGGCACACTCCAGAATTCGCCACTTGAGTGGCCCAGTAGGAATCCTTTGTGGGGGCTAGGGTCACGGGCTGTGCCTTAGCTCGGCAGGAGACAATTTTGAGAGGCGTGCGCCCTAGGGCATGGCTACAAATTATCCCACAACGGTCTCCTTATGGTAACCAAACATTGAGTTGTTAACCGATCACGAACATGATTCAAAGCGTCCAATGATGGAAATGTAGAACCGTATAAATATGTACTCGATTTATTCAGTAAGTCTATGAAGACTGTTTTTCCTAGCCGCAAGAAGGGACTAAACCAGCTAACTCAGTGCCTCCACAAGTCTTCAGATTTGCAGCGAATGTTTATAAGAAATTACATATTTTCACGCCGTCACAGTAGCCACGTGGTCTGAGGCGTGGGCCTTTTGCCGCTTGGTCACTAGGAGCGTGGGTTCGAATCCCACTCAAGGCATGGATGTCTGTCCGCGTCTTTCTGTGTTGTGCTGTCCTGTGTACAGGTAGACGGGCTGATCACTCGTCCAAGGATTCCTACCAACTGTCTAATAGATCAAAGCCAACGAAAGTTGGGACCCGCAGGTGATCGAGGCACTGAAGAACGGGTCGTATAAGTATCCTAAGTATATTATAATCAGAAAAGGGCAATATATTATCTTTCATAATTATAATTTTTAATACACACACACACACACACACACTGATTCGTCATTGATAGTTTTATCCAACATATGTAAATTTTTGTATGAAGATGGCTGTCTTCTGGATTGTGGCGCCGTGTAGTCTGGTAGAAGTCTACCAACGTTTCGGAGGTCCTTCCTGCCTCCATCATCAGGGCGCCAAGCCCTGATGACAGTGCTCAACAACGTTAAAATTAGTAAATTATACAAACGCAAACTAAGACGTTAATATATTAATAATCGTAAAAAAAGTTAAATTCTACTAGGTATTTATATGCGTAGTTTCAGTGAGGCGACATTTTGTGGTGTTGCGTCATGCGTCTCTAACAAATTAGAGTGTGCCGCGGGTGAAACAAAGTTGCGAAACACTGAGCTAAGAAACTAAACAAACAAAGAAGCTATAAATGAAGGAACAAATGAAAGACACAGAGACACAAATGAAGAGAAAAAGTGAAAGTACAGAGAGAAAGAGAGTGAGACAGAATGAAGGACGCAGAGAGAAAGCAAAAGAACGAAAAGGTAAAGACAAAGAAAGCTAGAGAACAAAAAATAACGAAGCGGAAAATGAAGACAAAGAAGAGAAGAAGATAAAAAGAAAGATAAAGAAAAGAAGAAAGGCAATAAAGGAAGAATAAATAAGTAAACAAATAAAATGAGGGAAGGAACGGAAGTTGGGGGAAGAGAAAGAAAGAAAGAAGTAAGCAAGCAACAAACGAGAATATGAGTAGAGCGATAAGGAGATAAGAGGGGAGAGGAATATTTTAATCTTAATGAGAGTTAGAAGAGAACAGTTTGTCGTAGTTTGTATCAGAAAACTGAGATACTACAATGATATTTAGGTTTAGAGCAAATGCCATGATAAGAATTCACTATTATCCCTTGTTTTCGGTTGATGCTTATCACCAAATGAGAAAGCCACGGGATGCTGTTGTGTGCAGGTAAACTAAGAGGAGGCATTACACACGTGGTAATGACAGACATTTACTGAACAAATGGACTGGGAAGAACACTAATTAATTTCTTCAGCTGGGTCGCTGTCGGCAATGGCCACACCATCTTCTGGAGGACGTGATCTGAATGCTTTATCGGCGTGACGTTAACATGATATATGTCGCTTGTCCTAAATGAGTTCCTGGCGCCATGTTTGCTTGTCGCGGCCACTACAGGTGGCTAAGTAATGATGTAACATTCTTCCAGGTCTTGTGAGGAAGGAAAGTCTGAAGTCGCAGAGGAAATTTCGAGCGGCCTCCATGCGAGGCGACTTGTTTACATCGGATATGCCTTCCATAGATCTTACGAAGCTCAATTGGCTTTTCTGCCTATTTATTCTATTCCTTGTCTCTTATTATGCCTTTCTTTCTGTCTGTCTCTCTTTCCTTATTTGGCCTACATTTCTTCAGTTTCATTCTTATTTCTCTATCCTTTTTGTTCTTCCATCCTCTTCCTGTTTCCTCATTCTTCTTTCCTTCATTCATTTGATTTTTTCATCTGTTCTTTTAATTTCCTTTGATCTTTTGTACTCCCCTTCTTCCTTTCCGTTTGTTTCGTTTCTTCATTTCATTCCTTCATTTCTATCTTCCTCTCTTGCTCCTCTTCCTTCATATCTCTTTCTTTTTTTATGTTTTCCTTCCCCCACTATAGTAACGTCAAGTGTCTGTAATGACACTGGGTGCGCCCCATCGAAAAGCAAATTTATATTGTCACTCAGTAATACCAACAAACGAATATACGAGGCTCGTCCACAAAGTAAGTTTCCCTGGGGCCGTTTACAGAAACAAAACACAATTTCATGGAAATATTTATTGCAACAGATACAGCAAGTGTCCAGCTATTTTTCAACATATTCGCCACCGGAATTTAGACATTTGTCATACCGTGGGACCAACTTTTGAATACCTGCGTCGTAGAAGTCTGCCGCCTGGGATTGGAACCACTGTGTGACAACCATCTCCGCCTCTCTGTCATTCTCTAAACGCTGACGCTGACCGGACAGGAATTTCTTGAGGTGTAGGAAAAGATGGAAATCACTGGGAGCGAGGTCCGGGCTGTAGGGTGGATGATTAAACACCTCCCAGCTGAACTCCTGCAGGAGACTTGCTGTCCGTCGAGCCGTGTGCGGCCTAGCGTTATCACTGACAGCACTTCACAGTCGGCGGGAGCTGGAATAAGAACCTCCATCTTCAACAGCTACAACGATGCTACTGTGAGAACGCGGGAAGTGCCGTTAGTGCATGCGCCATGCTACGTCATTGCTCTATCACGTACGCACAGTCGCTTCACGCAATATAAGGTTTGCTAGCTGTGGGACGAGTGGGAAACTTACTTTGTGGACGCGCCTCGTAATAATTCATCTATCGCTTGCTTCAACTCATGAACAATTTGCCTACTTTTGACACATTTTTGATACAGACAACCTAAAATATCATCGCGTGCTGCTTACTTATCACACTGATAATGGAAACAGCAAATACCTCTAAAATGGCTGGCAAACCAGAAGACGGCCATCTTCATACTGTAGCAGATGTCAGGCATGTTAGACCTTGAAATACATCGGTCTCAGTTCTGCCATCTCACAAAGATAAATTAATTAATGGATCCAACGAACAGATTTGCGATTAACAACATTTTCCTAAAACTGTTCTTTTACAAAATTGGGCTGAAAGTTATAAAACATGATTCTCGCGCTTTAGCAAGATTTTAATCTAAATTTTGCGAAGATACACCGAGGAAAGCCGTGGAAACCTCAAAACCTGGCCTCCAACCTTGGCCCCCGAATTAGTCAGACAATCAACTAACAGAATTTACGTTCTATGTACTTGTATTTCCAATTGGAATCGTCATATCACCAGTACCAACAGCGGATCAATCCCCGCGGGTGTAGTCTCTTAGCATGAATTCATTTGCAAGTTGTCTTGTATTCAAATTGAATTTAAGTTACGTGATAACCGGATGCAACAGGGGTGTCCAAACACATCGCTGTTCAAACTCCGTATATGACGCATCTGCAGATCGGCATTTAGCCACGGAACTTGCAACTCTCATTGAGATTTGCTGTGATTTTGGTAATTCTCTATAGACAACTGTCGGGAAAGAGCTTCCACATATTTCACAACAGCTCCTCTCAAGATGACAGTTAACTCGAAGCATATTTCCGTTCCTGTAATTTGCTATTCTACGATACGTAAACTATCCCTTGTGCATTAAATAGAAAATTTGTGTTGGCGTATAGCTCGAGGACGGATAAGCCGATTTACACCAAACTTAATATTGTGTATTCCTTGAATCAGGGAACAGATTTTAGAAAGGTTAAAACTCCGAAAATGTGTATTGGGTTCGAAACCCCATGAGTGTGATTTATGTAACTTGGAAACTAAGTATGACGAAAGAACGTCGTCAAGACTGAATTTGTTTGTTTCGACGAGGAGATTACAGGCCCAACGGTCACAACCCCGAAAAATTATCCTGCGAAGATCATTTCTTTAGCTCGGAAACTATACGAGGTATAAAAAATGAGCAAACAATTTTATTGTTTATGTCGGAGAGGATATTACAGGAACTAATGCGACAAATTCGAAAAGTGTCCTACGTTCGAGTCTTGGTGAAGATGTTGGGTTTGCCGGTAACAATTTTGTTTATGATATTCAACGATACGGACCGAATGACCAAGCGGGAATAACTAAGGGTAAGAAATTTAAACATTCTTTAATTTCGCTGCAGTAATAGTGCGGGCACGCTGTTAGTTGCAAATAAAACTGTTTCGGCAAGAAAGTTCAGCACCGCTAAACTAAGACCCGACACTCTACGCTACAGAATCCACTTCATTCTCTTCTGGTAATATGGATTTAAACCTGCCAATGTTACACGCGATAAAACTTGCACAGAAAGACTTGCTGCTCCAGGTGGAGTTAGATTACAATTTTAAAACGTCAGTGAAAGACATGTTCTGCCACTTCAGAACATAAGCTAATTTCGGTTTGAAAAATTAGCATGTAAATGTTAATATTTTTCTATTTGCATTATAACTACCGAAGTAATTATTTGTCATAAGGTTTCCAGACCATAATTTTGTGGAAGAATTTTGTTTTCTTCAAAGAAACCACTTGGTTTCTCCACTTTATCTTTTGTACTCTACGATCAGTCGTACATCACTCTCCTTTTACTTATTTTATATCATGTAGGGTCAGATACTTTCTTTCGCCCTTTCCCGTTTTAATTACTCTGTACTCTTTGCCTAATATTTTCCGATTGATTAAATTGAGGCGAAGAAAACATGTAACACGCATAAGGAAAATTGCTGTAACCCAGAAGACTACAATCCAAACTTATGCCCCAACTATCCACATCCATTCACTCCTGTTCAAGTTGTGTGGGTCCTGTGCTGTATAGAGACGCAGTGAGGACATGACAGACTGCTTGGAAGACACCTGAACACCAGCAGAGAGCGACAGAAACATATCAGATGTGTTGTAGTTATTATCGATTCATGTCTCACCTCGATATATCGGTTAAGACAGAAGACGTACGACCATTCATATTGAAACTTTATGATCTAGAAACAATACTTCCTCATAATAAACTCAAAACAAAGACTTACTGTCTTACACAGATACAAATGTGTTACATCTATACACTCCATTCCACGATGGACTACGTCTTCATGGCGTGATACTTAGCACGGTTATAACTTTGCCTGTAACTTACAATGTCGAAATTCTGGCTTGTACCGCTCAGAACCCCAGCTATGAACAACGAAGCATCTACGTGGCGTAGTCTCCCGCCATACTACGTCGATGGGTAAGCGACAATAGTTTGTTTCACTACAGAATTTACATATCGATATGAGACTAACTTGGTATAGCACAACAGATCACATCAAGGTCCCTGGCGATAGCCTATTCTGACTGACAGAATCATGTTCCGTTGTTTTAATAACCTCCTTCAAACAAATTCCAGAGCTGTTCACCCGACCTTGACATTATTATTGCATCACCTCTTTTGACATGCCAGCCTCTGCTGATGGTGCAGTGTGGTTAATCGACTGATGTATAATGACGAACCGAAACGTCATGCAACCATAAGACGACAACTCTCGACCACTTTCTTTCCAGTTCTACAGCGTCGTTAAGCAAACGGAACGTCCTCACTTCCTCCTCAAACACACTACTGTCGTCGTGATCCCTGCAATAAAACAGATACCATGTTGTGGCGTTAACCGGTTTAAAGCGTCAAGCTTTGGCTGCAGGTGTGAGATTTATCACGAGGCAGTCGAGATCGGCCACATACCACACAGTGCGCAGTCGCGAGGACAGGATTAAGAAGACGATGAGAGAGAGCGTGGTGGACAGGAAAAAATGGGAAGAATGAAGGAAATACGGGAAGAAAATGGCCAAAACGAAAGTGGGGGAAAACACAACAAAATATACATCAGAAGTTAAATCTAATTTTAATACAACGTCTGAAGTCGGGTAGTTTCGCCGGACCACAGTGGATCAGTTATGAAATAAATATTTTTTGGAGGAATTTATTTGTAAAAAAATGTTGTGTGAAGACGGTACCTAACGAACATTCAGAGCACGGAGAAGACAGAAGGAAATGGGATACGAGAAGTAAGAAGATCTGATAAAGAACAGGGAATGAAGAACAAATTAAAAGAGCAAAAGGGATGATGCGAAAGAGGAAAATAAACATAGTGAAAGACGGAACTCAAACTTAGGAAAGTGAATAAGAAAAGAGAAGAGTAGAAAAGTATGTGGGGAGAAGCACGAGGAAATAAAGAGCTGAGAAAGAAAGATACAGATTAGAAGGAAAAGAATACGATAATAAGCTTATGTGGAAATACGACGATGGTAAAAAATTACGGGGAAGAGAGCAAAGGCAACGATAAAGAGGAAGGGGAAAACAAAGTGAAAGGAAGAAGATTAGAAGAAGAGAGGTGAACAATAAAAAATTATGGAATAGAAGAAGCATCGAGACAAACAGAATGAAAGAAGTACAGAAATAAATAAATAAATAATAAGGTAGGGCGGTAAGGAAGAAGAGAAAGAAAAGATAGAAAGAGGACAAATATAAATAAAAGCAAGAAGAAATTGAAGGAGTAAATGGAATAAATAACACGGTAGAAGTGTTAGTAACGAGGATAAATGAAGAGAAGAGAGAAGAAAGAGACGACAAAAAGGACGAATAAGAGGAAACGAGATAAAGAGAAAATGTGAGGAAAATAAAGCTGTGTGACCGAAAGAAGCTAAATGCAAAGAAGGAAAATAACAAAAAAAACTGGCAGAAAGTGGAGGAAGAATTTAAAGAGAAAGAAGTAGGTAGAGAAAGACAAGGTGACTGCCTATGGGTTGAAATAATGATTAATTTAATGTAGACAGATCAGTCTTGAAGTAATTTACAATTAACGCAGAGATTTTATAAGCCTTTTCAGTTTAGATCTAATTGCATACAGATCGCTACTTCAGAGAGAACCGGTTCTAGCGATGATGGACGAGCCTCACTTAAGTCTGTTGCAATTTGTGGTTACCATTTGTAAACAAAGCGCAATTTGGGGTGGGGGGTGGGGTGGAGAAGTAGACCTGAGTATAGACCCAAGCAGCCAATGTACCTGAAGTCAGCAAATAACAATGATTACGGCCGGCCAGTTAATCGCATATATCAATTCCAATCAACTTAATTGTCTCACAAGCGATCTCACAAGTGAACACATGTTGAAAGTATTGATATATCTTTAGAAAGATTAATGTTGTCCTTTGCATGAAGACAACGCAAATAAAGGCAGTGGAGGGGAGATGGAGGTAAAGTAAAGTAAAGTAAAGTTTGTCCCACTATACGCCATGTAGGCGCTTGGAGGAGAGCAGATATAGCTCCTCTCTTCCTTGACCTCGGCACTAGATGGGGGTGAGTGGTCATCATCACGCCCCGGCCGGCTTTACCCCCGGGAAAGGACCCCGGTACCCATTGTAGAGGAGGCTGGGTGGCCCGGCTCATGGGAGATGGAGGTAGGCCTCCATATTTTTACCTAGAGAGATGAATGAATGAGCCTTCGACTTTCTGCTGCTGAGTCGCAGATATGTAATGAACAGGAGACTTAGTGAATCTCACAGTCAGTATGGACATATGGCGACGAGAAAAATACCTGTCCCCACCGGGAATCTAACTCAGTCTTTCAGTGCAGTGATTATAAATATTATATTACAATCTCAATACAACAACTTGACATCTTGCTAGATCTTCGCACGAAGTGCATAAAATGAACTCGTCATATATACAGCATACGTATCTGTCTGCTTATTTGCACATTTCATCTTCGAATTTAGTCTAGAAATCTGATTAAACTTGATATTGACATTCGCCAATAAAGTATTTTATGCCAATGTAATTTTACTTTCTCAATATTTTATAGACACCAGGCTTGTATGTCTTTATGCTTTTCGTAATTTATGTAACTTTCAATTGCTTTGCTTGCGATGTCTCAAAGATCAAAAATTCTCGGCAGCAATTTATTTCTTAAATATTTTACAAAGTGAGAAAAACTTTACAATCATAAAAATAATGTTTTAGGGCCTGTTCAAATTCAGAGTATACACGCATTCCAAGTCCATTTTGAGTGATTTTTAGGCTCAGTTAGCTTTCATATTAACTTTTTTGTCAGTGATAATACGTTGTTGGAAAGCTTATCAACAATCCTGACAAAGAATAACAAATTATGTTTTTCACATAACTAACAAACTTCACAAACATTACATTTTATAGATAATAAATAGTATTTTTCTCTCTTTTGTTGAATACTTATACACAACGTCGAAACATATTTAAAGCAAAACTTTTAGACGTTAATGAAACGCTAGTGTTTATAATATGTGCCGTTTTTGATATTTCGATTTGAGTTTATGTAATGTAAGAGTTATATTGGAGCGATAAGGCAGGGCGAATACACCAAGAATAATTAGGCGGAAGATCATGTCTCAACATAACGTGACCGAAATAAGAAACACTTCCAAAATTTTTGTCTTAAAGCCTAAATACATGCATAAGTAAAATTATACTATTGAAATGGTTTCTAAGATAGCATATAGTAACTGTAGTGTATATGGGGTTAAGAATATGCCTAATTGTGGTCATACGTAAGCTTGGTAGCAGAACCGCACATAGATTAATTAGCTGAAACGAAATATTCATCAGAGACCACTCACTATTCAGGTAGCACGTGGTTAGGATACTAAAACACTTCACTGTACTTAAGAAAGACAAGGACTTATCACAGATTAGATAGTGTTATGTTATGATACAATGTGATTCGCCGATAGTTAATAATCCCATTAGACTATTCTTTCTGTAAATTATGCCGCACTTTCAGTCAGGAGGTTAAGTATGACTTCTTACCGCTAAGGGCCGATTTCATTCTCAGGGTAGTTCATGCCGTTGTGCTTTGGATTTTCTCTGCCAATTAAAATTTTAAGTAATTTTCCATCCTATCATCGTCTCAGAGTATGCAGTAGACCTAACCACAATGAACATCTTCAGCTGAGGGACTTGGATTCAAGATAAATGCTGAACCATACTCACTCAGGTGAATTCCAGTCTACAGGCCTATAGTTACATCGTAAGATCATAACGGCCAAATAAATATGGCGAAACGTGAAGCATAACTTGGATAAAACAATTGGGCTTTCTTATTTACCAGTTACATATTAAATACTTGTTTATATATAGTTATATCGAACGTAAGATGGTAACGGTTAAATAAAGGCGAACTTATAAAAGGACTTGGATATGATATGAATAACCCATATGTTTCCTTCCATCAATCATTCGGTATTCAGACTGCAGAGTGCAGTGTGTGCACACTCGAGTTGGCAGTTCCCACGCTTCGCAGCCACCTAGCAGGGCGGTCCATTGTTGCGTCAGCCGCCACTCTAAGACAATGGTGACAGGTCCCCCGCCGCGGCGTAACTTAGGACTCTTAGCAGTGAATCTGTTTTTATTTCTATGTCCCCATCCCCACAATTTAAAAAGCACTTGAGCAGCACACAAGTGATGTACAAAGCACACAATGTACACGGTATCACCACTACTGGACACTGGCTCAACGGGGGTCTCTAGATCGTATCCTGAACGGCAACCACTTTACACAGTCCACCAGACAAAGTGCTAAAATAATTACAAGTTCTTGCCACCGGCAACTGGTCCTGGGCTAATTCGAAATACAAGCCACTTTGACAAGCGTGTCTGGAAAATATACTATGTGTGCCATGCATAAACTACTCCCATACTACTACTCTTTGCATACGACGCTTCGAACGAAAATATTTAAACGAAACACATACTTCTTATTGACATTTTTAGATAGAAATAATTTTGGGCCAATTATTTTTTTGGGATATCAAATCAAGGAATACTTTGTTTTGTATTATGTGAAATTTATATAGAAGTATAAATTGTACTTTATAATATGTATTGTATTATTATTATTTTTATTATTATGACTTTTTCCCCATCCTATTGTCATCTGACTGTCTTATGGATCCATGGAATGTATATAAATTATTATTATTATTATATAATGGGGACATACGAAAGTTATAAAGAATATGTTTGGAGAACCTCGCTGAAAGTCACCACTTCGAAGACCGAGAATGAGATTAAAGGCTGACAATGGGACAGTTCAGTTAAGTGTAGTAACTGGACTACGGTCTAGATGAACATGATTCGATTCCCGGCAGGACTTTTCTCTTCAGTGCGACGTCCAGGTCGGCTCTGGAGCCCACCCAGCCTTCTTTCCAATTGTTTTTTGTGGTTCTATCCTACTACCCCATACGACTTCATGGCGTGGTGCTTAGCTAAGCACCATGGTTGTGAGGTTCTAAAAATTGGTGGTGGATAGAACTGGCTCAAGATCGCGCACATTGCCGGCCTACCTATTACTGGTAGTGAACATTATACTCTTTTGTTACAAGATAATTCGCTATTTTAATAAATGTTCAAAAAATACATAATTTTCCACCTAACTGCAGGGTACGGGATATAAGTCAAACAGTACATATTCAGCAGACGAACAGATCACTCCTCTTATCACCGTCATCACAAAATCCGATTACTATATCTAGTTTTCAGCCATGTTAATCCATCTCCCAAAACCATAGCTTAGCTCCTTAGATAAATCTTTATTTTATCCTCCAAATTTCTTCTACGTCTTTCAAATGACAACTTCAGTCGAAGTTTTCCAACCGAAAATCTGTCTGAATTTCTTGAACGTTTATTGCGTGTAATTTCTACATCTGTTAACTCCATTTAATCCTTTTCAAAGAGTAAATCAGTGCAACATTATAAAATAAATTGTCACTCTTAACGTATTATAACTTGAAAATTAAACTTCTATTAGACGGCGCAACATTCCAGCAGACAGTCAAATTTCATGCTGAAATCCCACGTACTGGAACTTTGTCTACAGAGACATCTACATTTAAACTAGTACAATATTTACATTAAAATGGAAGTCTGACATGGCATAGAGACACTAGTATTCCATATATAGACCGTTTCGAAGCCACGAATATTTGAATTTAACTGTTAATTTAAGGCGATACACAACACAAAACATAGATCAGAATAGTCTGTGCTTTATATAGATATATCTCGAGATATATTCTAGCATGGAAACATAGAATATAAACGAAGAATCAAATAAGACAAAGATGGAGTTTTCACATAAAGAGACTAATAGAACATAAGTGGTTTTTAATGAACTGCCAACCCATCTGTCTGACATCCCGAGCTGTAAATAAATGATTTGAAACTAATGAAAGACTCGAGCCCATGAATGGAGTGTGAGCGAGTGCAAAGCCACGCAAGCCACACTGACTGACGTTTGCCCGTGTATTCTTACGGTGCACACAACCTCGCCAATGAACCCAATACAATGCACATCCTCAGAAATTATTTTCTTAAAACCCGTTTGAGCTTTTTGAGACTGAAAGCACATTGAAGAGAATGGAGTAAAAGTAACAGTAAAATGGAGAACAAGAAGCCGACTAAGATAAATTAGACAAAAAGGAAGATGACTGGAGAAGAAAGAGAGAAGATAAACGCAGTCTTTTTAAGTAGTCTCCATATAATGTTCAGGATAACATCGCTCTACAACGCACGAAATATTATCGAGTTACTGGATTCTGTACAGATTAATATTATCACCACTTACCTAACGCACCAGAATAGTATTCAGTGTTCATGCTTCGTGTTCGAGTTCAAATATCGATTCTCCTGACCGACATTTTCGTTGTTCTCCTAGGTCCCTCCACGCAAATAAAACCATTTACTATTTTATGAACAGCCACTGATCTGACGTTACATGAGCAATGTTGCTACGAAAGCGTCTTTAAAATACAACAAAAGTGAAATGTGGTGTTTCTTTGCGGTACGTAATGTATTCTTAAATAATATTCTATCCTTAACAGAACAACGAGCGGGCATTGCCTAAGAACCTAGTATCTACAAGATGATCTTTCTCTACCAAGAAATAAAGTGTCTCTCACTTCTCCCCAACAATTTTCTCTTTGTTTCTAATATTTTGCTGTCCTTCTTAACTCTCTCTCTCTCTTCGAATTCAAGGGGCAACAAAATAAAGTTAAGAGTTAGTAAAAACAAATACAATAATATTTCCATGTAATTATTTTTATAATGTTGTTAATATTTGTGCGATTTTTGTATTTTTACTATCATTTCTCATAAAAAATTATTTTTCAATATGCAGATTGGTTTTAATTGTACAAAAAAATTAGAAAGGAAGAAGTCAAGTAAAATAATGAATTAAATTTAAACGTTTATTGTTCTAACGTGTTTAACAAACAAAAAAGTCTAAACACATTTCACTGTTACGTATTCACTGTCTCCTTTATTTCGTGTTGATAATATTAATCACTGTTGTTTAGCAGCAACTGGAAATCATTTAGAACTAAAAAAAAATTCCTCCTCATTTAGATTTAGTTTAATTTTATGATTTTTGTTTCCCTCTTCAAGACCACGGTTTTTTGAGTTTGACATTTACACGTCACAAAGACAACACAAATACTATATTTTAATATTACCATACACCATTAATTTCATGCAATAACAATAATTATGACACACCACGCGAGTTACTTAGTAATGAAGACTATTACAAGTAACAAGAACAATCAGGTGTTTACCAGCGAGAACTCTTCATTCTAAAATTTGGAATCATCTACCTTTTACAATCAAGGATGGTGCCTAGGACTTGAATATTTTGCAGAAGGAAACTACTGTGTGAGTGATTCGTTTATTCCACTCATCCATCTAATAAATGTCCAGTTTAAATTACATTAAATGTCAGAATTGTTATTTCCTTGTGCTCAAAGACGTGTCTTGTATACTAAACAAAATAGATATCTGACTTTGATATTATGAAAAATTAAAATGTTCAAATTTTTATATTAAGATATTCAATTTTACCTGCTGTTCTGTAAGAATGTGAAACTTGGTCTCCCGCTCTTAGAAAAGATAAGGATTAAGGTTATTTCACAACAAAGTAGCTTCCAGAAGACTGAAATTGTGTTAACAAAATAGCTGTTAGCAAGAGCGCAGGGAAATTAAATGAAGACTGTAAGACGGATGGGTCATGTAGCACGAATAGAGTCAACAAGAACTTCCAACAACACTGAAAAAAAACCGAGTAAAGATATAACGTGGAGACCGAAGCGTAGAAGGGATGATAATATTAACGTGGAACTGGTTTTATTCTGTATTAAGTTACGAACTGTATTTAACTGCCATGCTTTTGTGCGCATGATGATAAAATATTTGGTTCTATAAATACAAGGAATTTCCTTATCAGCTGAGCAACTGCATACATTTTAACAATGACACTAGACCGTAATTTATGAACATATTACAAAGAGCTCTTAGGGAGATTTTGCCGCGTTGTTCGGACAGGAAACACCGCATAGCAACGGACTAGCGTGTCGACACTGATGTGAAAGTTGCGGTGATGGTGACAGCGGGGTAATCCCGTCTCCTGCCCCAGTTTCTGCTACGTTCATCTGCCTCCACTAGGGGCGTGGTGTCCCAGACAAGGCCTACGTGCTGCTCACGCTGACGTGCCAAAACAATAGAACTTCTTCGTTTTTTTAAACTTTTGATACATTTGTAAATTGTAGGGAGTAAAATAATCAAATAATAAAAAATAATAATACGTCGAACACTGCTTATTGTCACGTTTCATAAGTTGTCTCTACTTCCATCTTCAGGTCACAGGTTATTATTTTACCAACAGATGATTCATTTGTCTACATTCTTATTTTGATTTTAGTGGCAAAAGTTTTGATCTAACCCGGAACTTTTTAAATACACGGTAGGTCAGTGCAGTAACCACAAGACTTGTGAACAGGAATAGAGTTAGATCCCAAAAAGTCGTGTACAAGGAATTACATAATCCTTCATACATTCGATGATAAAGATACAAATAATCCAATAAAACAATTATGAAAATATGACAACTGAGAACATAATTTAATTCATTTATTTAAGTGTTTGACAACAGTCAGGTAAGGCCAATAATAATAATACGTTTCTGTGGCTAACAAGAGGAGATCTGAAAGGGGAAACTGAAAGTCCAGCACTTTCAGGCACTAAACACAAAATATTACGCAACAAAAATATTAAAAAAAAGATACAGACAGCAAATGCAGACTATGTCAGCAATTTGATGAGACGACAGATCACGTTATGTCCAGATGTCCCGTGCTGGCAAAAGAGCAGTATATACAACGACATGATCGTGTCTGTACTCAGTTACATTTTAACATATGAAGGAAAACTGGGGTAAAGCTAGAAGAGAAGCACTGGTATGAACACATCCCGAAGGCAGTGGAGACAAGTCAAGATAGCAAAATAATTATATTGTGGAACCAACAAGTCAGAACAGATAGAACCATCCCAAATAATAAACCTGATATTATAATCAGAAACAAAAACGGAACTTGTCTCTTAATTGACATAGCAATAAGGACTGACAGGACTGTGATTAAGAAGGAAGCAGAGAAGATCTTGAAATACAAGGACCTTCTCACAGAAATACAGAGAATGTGGAAGGTTCAAGCAAAAATAATTCCAGTAGTTATAGGGGCAACAGGAACTGTCTACAGGTCGCTCAGGAAATATTTGGCCAAGATCCCGGGCGAACACGACATTAAGGAACTTCAGAAGACCGCCATTTTGGGAACTTCAAACATCATCCGAAAGACGCTTTCATAAAATAAAATTATATAATACATGTAATACATATTAAAAACAAAATGTATCCCGGAAATAGCTGCTGCCCTATGTACCTTAGGGACAAGGTCTGTCTCGGGTACATGGAAGTACATACCACATAAAGTGGTGAAGAGATGGGATAATAATAATAATAATAATAATAATAAAACCAAACTTCCTTTTTATTATTACCAGTGTCGTTCTCAGTCGAACCAGTAATCAAAACTTTTCATAATAAATTCGAAGAATAATAATGGTAGCATGAAGAAGTATATAAAATCTGGAAATATACGCATTTAGATTTTAAAAATCATATAAAAACTGTGGGAAGTGAACTTGTTTATTCAACGAAAGTTAATATCAAAAGTATAATCAATTATTCATTTAACACAGCACGGGCTACTGGAGGTACCGCTAAATATGGTCTACCAAATATTACATTCGAATAAATTTACATTTATAAACATGTATAATCACTGAAAATTATCTTAATAGGCCGAATCATCTGTGACCCAGTGATCTTACGTGACCATCCTAGTAATACTTGATTAGGGTAAATTATGAAGCGACATTTCAGGTTCTCACGGCGAAGAATATAGAAATGCCTTTCTTCTGGGTTACTGTGTCACGTAATTTGGTAAAAGTTTGCCGATGTTTCAGAGTTATCTGCTGTCTCCATCGTCAGGACTCATCGCTTGATACATGAGAATTCTTCTCACACGTGAGTATAAAATCAGCATCAATAAGCGATTCACATGGTTTAACTAAAGTCAGTTAACAAAACAGTTTCTGTAAAAAAAGTACATCAAATCACTCGCCACTATCCTAAAGGGTTTTAGGGTTCTGGAGTATTAGGACCGTCTTGACGCTAACACAATTTAAAGCGGATACCAAGTGGGGGAAAATATACAAAGGGGGTCGGAGAAAAGTGTAACAAGATCAGTGTTTATGGGAGGACAGAACACTGGGGAAGGCTTTGTCATAGGAAGGACCACCCCGGGTGGAAACATCAATGGATGACGATAAAATATTAGCTAACGGACAACAGAAAGAATCCAGTGGATGGTAATAAATTGAGCTATAAAAATACGTCATTGGGGTAGGAACAAACGAACCTCCTGACGAACTTATTTAATAGAAGCAATTGAGCCAACCACACCTTCCCACCGAGACTGCAACCTACTCTTTAAATAATTACACCGCTCTTGCATATAAAAAATTAATCGACCGTAATTTGTGACCCATAGGCCAAAATTCAACCCGCTATTGGGTCTTGAAATATAAAAATCTAACTGTGGCCCGTAAGCTAAATGCATAACTTTGTTTTCACAGCTCTGAGTGTGAATTCGGCCAAGGATTGATACGCTTGTGATACATTGCGAGAGTCTTGGAAGAAATAGCTAAAAATACTGATGGTCTTTACGAGATGTAAAATACAGACCTACTAAGAAAATTATATGATGAGATGTTTCACAATTTGTCTTTTTTAAACAAGTCTTAATCAAGGATGAGGTAGTGAGACATTGTAACACGGAAAAAATTTAAAAAAATGTTTACAGACAGATTTTCTTGAAATTTCTCATGAAAGGACGCCATTTTGGAATATGCTATGGGTGAAAATTATTAAAATGGTTCTTAATAGGAAAGAAATGTATTCCTAGATTCAGCTGACTCAAATTAGTATCCGATAACGAGCACTCAGAAACACGGTAATGAACTTTCAAGTTCTACAAAAGTTAAACATTATTTGATCATATAAAATTATCTACTGCTGAAGAAAAAATGAGCCGGGATAGCTCAGTCAGTATAGTGACTAGCTACGGGCTGGACGACCGGGGTTCGATCCCCAACGGGGGCAGAGGATTTTTCCTCTAGCCTCTGCGTCCAGACCGGCTCTGGGGCCCACCCAGCCTCCTCTACAATGGGTACCGGGGTCCTTTCCCGGGGGTAAAGCCGGCCGGGGCGTGATGCTGACCACTCACCCCCATCTAGTGCCGAGGTCAAGGAAGAGAGGAGCTATACCTCCTCTCACCCCAAACGCCTACATGGCGTATAGTGGGACAAACTTTACTTTACTTTTACTGCTGAAGAAAGACCTGTACCTGGAAACAAATTGCGTAGACCTTAGAATAAAATGCACGTTTCATTGCTATCTATTCGTGTAAAATTTTGAGATCGCTTAGCTACTCATAATCAAAATAATGCGGTATACACCAAATAAGTTTTTCAGAAAACAGGTCATGGTTAGGTCCACTGTAAACTGAATTCATTTCTGTCACAGCCCATAAAGAAGTCTCCAAACTCTTTCACAAGTGAAACAGATTACTAGTGCCGAATATTCTTTTCAAGACACAGGCTCCAGATATAAAAACAAGGCTATTTTGGTATTGAGATATGACATAATGTACTGGATAAATTTCGATATTTCCTGAGAAATTTCTGCGTAGTTTTTATTTCTGTCACCGAACATAAATCATAACCAGGCATGAACGGAACAAAACTGTTCTACGTCTTTAATTGCATAGTTGCTACAGTAGATAAGAACATTTGTAGGTCTAATATAGAGCGTTAAAACCCAGAAGACAGCCATGAACTACGTGATGAGCTATAACACAAGTTTTTATTATGAATATTCATTATGAGACACCGTTACATATCTAACACATTCTGCAACAATGACAAACAAGGTTGTTCCTGGTTAAAATGTAGTGTTTTGTCACCATTAGCGAGCGTCAGTAGCCTCTCATAGGAACAGATTAGAAACAAATCTAACTTTCCTACCGCGTGTGAATTCTTATACTTCACTGCCCTTCATCCTAATGTAAATCAAGGTATAAATATACGAACTACGTTGTCCTATATAGCAGAGCCCCTCTTGAGAAATACGCTCAGCTGGTCAGGACATTTGCTGGCCTTTACTGAACCCGAAAATTCATTACGGTGTTCACATGAGCCCGCCACAGATTCCTATCCTGAGCCACATAATCCAATCCAAACCCTCCAATCCTGTTTCCGTAAGATCACTTTTTATATTGTATGATCTATAACTTTTACGACAAACCAAATTAATTAAATCCTCTTGGGCTATCAGCCGTTTCAAATGGTGAAAAATTCGCCAACATTTCAGGGGCCATCTCTACTTCCGTCATGAGGGCGTCTGATGTGAGAGCCGATCGTCCACCTGCTCCTAGGTCTTCCGAGTGGTTTTCTGCTAACAGGCTTTCAAACCAAAATGCTGTACAAACTGCCTATTTATAATCTCCCCCTCCCATGCAATCTACATGTCCGGCCCATCTAATCCTTATGGATTTGTTCACCCTAAAAATATTTGGTGAAGAATATAAATTATAAAGCTCCTCATTACGGACTTTTTCCCAACCTCTTCTTACTTTGTCCCTCTTAGATCCGAAAGGATTCTCGTATGCACTCTTTTCTCGAACACATTCAACGTGAAATACCAGGTTTCACAGAAATATGTTAATGGAGGAAAGTCGTATCACACTCACCACATTGTTATTTATCTTACTTTGTGAGTCTTATCATTAAATATACAACATTCTCCACTCGCAACCTGAGAACGATCTATGTCGTGATGACAAGGGACCTAATTATTATGGTACATAATCGAAGAAGCTGTTGATTGAATGAGATACACATTTTATGATATAAACACTGTTTTGTACTATGAAGGAAGCTGACGATGCTTTATTACGTCTTAAATATACCTTAAAGATATTATATGTGTTTATTCCAAATGTAAATGCAATAAGTCGATACTCAATGCAAATTTCGAGGAAAATGTTTCAAAAACAAGTTTGTTTTATACCGGCCTACGCTATATGAATTATGTGTATTCAGGTTTATTTTAATATTTTAAGATTATAATTTCAGAAACAAAAGTATTTATTTGGAAGAATCTTAAGGTAGAACTAGTATTAGATGGGATAATAATATGTTATAAATATAAAATGTATATAATGGGTATTAAATAAATAGGGTATGGATGTGTGGCTCAAAGTAGTAATTAGTGCCGGAATCTTATGAAAAATTTATGGAATATATTCTGAACGGTTCCTACGATGGTGTAATACCTTCTGGATTGGTGCTTTTTTACTTTGTCTATCGTCTGGTGTTATAAAATAATACAATGTTTCGAGGACTGGGTCTGTCCTTGTCTTCAGGTGTGGTGAAGGGGAAGGGCACATACTGTGTTGGGTCCGTTAGACTGAACTAATCTTTTTAACTGGACCAGTGATAGAGACACATGAAGACGAAGGCAGATCCAGTCCTCGAAACATTGTATTATTTTATAACACCAGACGATGGACAAAGACCAAACACCATAAATCTAGACTGCACGGAATATTAACGGTCCATAAAATACGTTACATTTCTAGTCTAGATGAGCGACTTCTTCCACAGAGGTCTCTGCTCCATACAACTAGAGGAAGTGCTTCATGCGAAGAGAAAAAAACTGCATTCAGTCTGAGACAGTATTAAATTTGGGCGACAAATTGAATGTAGATTTAATCGACATAAGAAAACCAATTTCAGAGATAAAATATATTTTGTGGTTTATTTAATGACGCTCTCAGTAAAGCAGACTATAGACTACAGAGTGCAATTTTATTGTTATTTTATTAGTGTGCTGCATCAACAGCCAGGGGGCCAATTACAGACGCAACATAAGAGAGGAACATACGAACACAATAACAAATACAGAAAAGTAACAATAAAGAGATTGCAAAAAAATTCCATGAGCGTAGATGACATTTATATATGAAAGCAACTTTATACTCAATACATGAATACGAGGTGCGATCAGAAAGTTTCAAGACTGCGCCTATAAAAACCCGTACACTTATCTCAGGTATTAAATTCATCCATCACCCTCGAAGTAGTTCCCCTGGGAGTGAACACAACGATCCCAGCGCCGCTGCCAAGCCTGGAAGCATCCCT
This sequence comes from Zootermopsis nevadensis, assembly GCF_000696155.1. Next base: position 806,061 of record NW_019059569.1, read on the forward strand.
GGAAATCTTTCTTTGTCAGCCTGTCAAGCACCATCTGCGATTCTGCCTCAATCTCTTCTATCGTCTCAAATCTCCTCCCCTTTAGCTGAATTTTCATCTTTGGGAAGAGGAAAAAGTCACACGGAGCTAAATCCGGCGAATAAGGAGGGTGCAGGATGACGGCCATGGTGTTTGAGGCCAAAAACTGCCGAACTGCTTCTGGTCCTCAGACAGGAGCCTTGGCACAAACTTGGCTGCGATGCGTCGCATGTGGAGTTCTTCCTTTAGAATCAGCGGACAGGTCCCATAGCCTATCCCAACAATGGCGCACAAGTCGTTGATGGTACGACGTCGATCTTCGTGAAGGGCCTGCCGAATCTTCGTAACATTTTCGGGCGTTGTGCTCGAAGATGGTCGTCCAGAACGCTCGTCATCATCGACAGAGGTTCGGCCATTTTTAAAACGTGAATGCCACACAAAAGTTTGCGGACTCCCCAAATGCTTGCTTGAGCATTTCATAGGTTTCCGTAGCCGTTTTGGCGAGTCTTTGGCAAAATTTGATTTGTTCATGAAAATCCGCCATTCCGAAATCGCAGGAGGGTCGGTGTAATGCACTACCAAAACGCCCGTAACTAAGAAACAAATGCTAATTCGATGATGCCGGCTGGCACACTGATTCACTATGAATGTAGGCCGCACTCCCTAGCGGCAGAAGCTCGTACTACATCCGGTTAGCCCTCTATTGACACAGTCTTGAAACTTTCTGATCGCACCTCGCATCTTTGTAATAATACTTCAAATAAATTAAGTAATTTAAAAAAAAATGAGAATAAATGCAAAACATACAAGGTACTAGATCAGAGAGTTTATGTAATAATAATGATAACACAAAGTTGGTTAAAGGTGAATAGTGGAGGAGATGAAGGGGTTAAATATATATACATTTACATTGAATGTAATTAATATATAATTTATGGATAGCAACGCCGTTATTGTAGAATGTGATTAAGGAAAACAATTTTTGTTTCAAATATATCGAAGTTTCTGCAGACAACAGCTGATGCGCATCCAGCAGGAGGACTATTTTTTAATTGAATGGCTGAAACAGAACATAGAAAAATCTCTCAGATTCTGAGTCGGAATGCGGAGACCTACAGCTTCCAGAAGGGAAGGGCAGTATTTCAGACCGCGGTAAACTTGCATAACGAAGAGTACATCAATGCAATACATTCTATTTACGTGTGGTCTGGAGTTTTAAATGTTGTAAAGCGTTAGCACAGCTGTAATGCACATCGAGGAGGAAACGATTACAGCAAAGGGTTGCAAACTTCTGCTGGATACGTTCCAGTCTGTCGGCATCAGTATTCGTAATTCGTAGAATTCCAAACGACCGAGGCGTACTCGGGCTTGGATCTAAATAAGGTAACGTATAAATTATGCAGGGAGTCGAGAGAAGAAAACGAAAACGATTAATGTGCGAACAAGACCCAGCAGCTTAAAACACTGCTAAAATATGTAGTGAACATGGTTGTGGAATCGAAGTTTAAACTCAGTAAGTATTCTCAGATCTTTAATAGAGTCGGTAGGTTTTACAGAGGACTGAAAAAGTTTAAAATCTTAGATCAACATAGTAGATTTTCTTGAAGAAGAAATTGCCCTGGTTTCCGTCATATGCCTGGAGTGACTAAGGAAAACCATTAAAAGCTCAATAACGATAGCCGGCCTCGGGGCTGAGATTTGAATCTGAGTTCTCCCGACTAAGAATCAGATGTTATTTGATATGGAAATAATACGGACGGACAGACACAGACCTTTTTTGCGTTCGCTTTATATAGGCCCCTATTTATGCAAAGAACCATGGACTAGAAACACGTGTTCTGTGTATCTGTAGAGATCTGTTAGTCACTAATTTATTCTGATCAACTTGTTTCTTGCTGTCCTGACATGTAGTTCTTTGGTTGTCGATTATTTTTTAATACTGTAGATTCGATGTTCTTATCTGACTCAGCAAGGTCCATTTTTTATATATCAATATCAGCCGTTTGTTTTGGTGGTTTATTTGTCTAAATGTTAACAGAATTAAGTACGTATATTACACAGAATTACTCCTTGTATCACCTTTGATATACTAACCGCCTTTTTTTAAGGTATTGTCCTTACCACGTGATACGTGACTTATTCCCCAAGGTAACGGTTGTCTGACAGCTGCTTACAGCTGCGTCCTATTATCAAGATAAAGACTTCTTCTGAATGTTTACATTTGGACTGGATGCATAGTAGGAATGCCACATTTTTCTGTATGTACGGCCTCCAAAGCTACTAAAAGTATTCCAATGGCGTTAGATACTGGATGTGATTCTATTGTTGTTACTATTATTATAAGCATCCCGCTAATATCAGTAACACTGGCTTTTTAAAGAAAGTTTTCTTTTAGTTTACTGATATGTTATAATATTGTAAGATTTAAGGTTTCTACGGCGAAAAAAAAATGTTTCTGCCTTCTAGGATGTTGCGTTGTGTAGCTGGTAGATACTAACAGACGTTTCAGAGGAGTTTCCTGCCTCAAATATCAGAGCAACTTCGGTAAATATCTCCCAGACTACACGACACAACGTCCCAGCAGACAGCCATTTGTTATAACTTTATTTGCAGACAACCGTCCTTTAAACTTTTTTATTCTGTTCGCTTTATATTTTCGATTGTACGAGGTGCGATCGGAAAGTTTCTAGACTGTGTCAATAGCGGGCGAACCGGATGTAGTACGAGCTTCTGCCGCTAGGAGGTGCGGCCTATATTCATAGTGAATCAGTGTGCCAGCCGGCATCATCGAATTAGCATTTGTTTCTTAGTTACGGGCGTTTTGGTAGTGCATTACACTGACCCTCCTGCGATTTCGGAATGGCGGATTTTCATGAACAAATCAAATTTTGCCAAAGACTCGCCAAAACGGCTACGGAAACCTATGAAATGCTAAAGCAAGCATTTGGGGAGTCCGCAATGGGTCGTGCACAAACTTTTGTGTGGCATTCACGTTTTAAAAATGGCCGAACCTCTGGCGATGATGACGAGCGTTCTGGACGACCATCTTCGAGCACAACGCAGTGGAAGTCTCTCACACCTTCAACTCTTTGCAAGTGTCATGACCGTTTTGTGACAAGAGTCCATCTTGTAAAACGTGCGCCAATAACAAGACCTGACGAAGCAATAATCATATCTGTGTCGTCACTCACAGCTATAGGGGGGGGGGGATCGCAGATGGTGCTTGACAGGCTGACAAAGAAAGATTTCCAGGGATGCTTCCAGGCTTGGCAGCGGCGCTGGGATCGTTGTGTTCACTCCCAGGGGAACTACTTCGAGGGTGATGGATGAATTTAATACCTGAGATAAGTGTACGGGTTTTTATAGGCGCAGTCTTGAAACTTTCCGATCGCACCTCGTACATCTGGATTCTGTTTTCTGTGCTATCCGTTATCGGAGGATTTTATTCAGCTATATTATTTATTGTTTGAGAATAGTTATTTTTTAGTGCTAGCTTAAAGCTATTTGGCGTTATTAGCTATTGTCAAGCACATTAATAAATAATTTATTACTATTATCCCATACTTTATTATTATCATTATTTTTAATATTGTACATTTACATATTTAGTTCATTGTTTGTTTGTTTTTGTATTGTAATGTTTACTTTTATTATTCGTCTGTATTGTTGTTAGCGCTTGGCTGTTATTGGCCTTTTTGGCTGTTGTCAAGCACTTAAATAAATGAATTGAATTGAATTATTAGCCATTCACCGCGGTCTAAAGCGTAGGTCTTTACTGTTCTAACACCGGCATCGTAGGTTCGAATACCATTCGAGGCATGGATGCCTGTCAGCGATTATCTCTGTTGCAATGTCCTGTGTAAGCAGAGGCTTGCATCGTGCAGATCACTCGTCCTAGTTCTGCCAATTGTCTAAAGCGATTCAAAATTATGAAATTATTCTGAACCAGAAGAAACAACAAAGCCTAAACCGTAAACGCTGAAACTTCATCTTTATTATTATTATTATTATTAGTATTACCATATTTTCTTCTTATTTCGCCATTAGCAGATTATCGAAGATATCGCCCTGATGACGGAGGCAGCAAGGACCTCTGAAACGTTTGTAGACTACACGGCGCTACAACGCAGAAGATATCCATCTTCGGACTCACAGCCGTCAGAACCTCAAATGCAACAGATTATCGACTTCGCCTGTCCCAGAACGAAACAAAGCCCGATTCAAAGAACAAGTAACGTCTGTCGGTCGAATTAGGAGCGGGGTTCGAAACCGCGACTGCGGTGACAAAGACCATGGCTGTTTATTGACACGGCAGCTGTGACGTCGACAGCAGGTGGCTGACTTTTATTGGCTATGAAATACTGCGGTTCTGTCCTTGCTCGTCTACCACATCAGCTGCTGGCGGAGTCCACGCGTCGAGTCTCGCCTTGCGTGAGTGTTAAAGAGTTCCCTGAACTAAAGCTGGAAAGAGCAACCTTGTGCAATTCCTAGTACACAAAAGGAGCTGACTAGCAAAATATTAATTACAAAGTATAAGTTTATGGCGTTACACAGCGTTGAATGATATTGTCGGTTGTTTCGTAGGTTATAGGAGACAGTTGTGGTTTAGATTAAGTTAGTATTGAGACAACGTGAAACACAATCTGCTTTAAATTTGTTTTAAAGATAAAAAATGTGGGTAAAAATGTAGCGTCACGTGAAACCCATCCGCCAATCTCCCTTGTTGCTCGTTTTTAGAAACTATTTTTTCCAAAATCCGGTACATTGCTAGATGACTCAAAATTCTGAATGGTTCCTTGTTCTTCATAAGTAAACTGCATTTTCTTCATTAATTATCCAGACAATATTACTGAACAGTACAAACTTATCGCTACTTAATCTTCAACATTATATTATCACCTCATATCTCTTGGGTTCAAACATTCTCTTCGTTGAGCATCTGAATACTGACACAATGAAACAAATTAAAGACTGCGTGTGTCCGTCCTCAAGTGTCAGTTGATGGACACCGTGGTCAATTTTTGTAGGGGCTGACCCCTTCCCAGTGCAGGATTTCATTACAATCGATGTTGTTATCTAAATCAGATTGAATCATTCTCGAAGCGATGTATGATTAACTTCCACTATGTCAGAAGTTGGTAAAGCACTTCCTGTGAAGTATTTAGTACGATTGGGTGACTATGAATACTTCCTTTATATCACTTTTCACGTATAGACAGGCTAGACAACGTTCTGTATCCATAAATACATTTACTGCAAGTAAATATAAGTTTATGTTCGACAAAAATTCAAGATTTCGCCAGTCGTTTTGCATTTTCACAATTTTCAGACCTGTTAAAACTCAAAATTTGGTCCGGGCCATATTCAAAGTACTCGTGCTTTAAGAAGAAAAGCACGGTACACTACAGAGTTTACCATACGTGCCTAATATCCCTTTTAATTGGTTCTATTAACAGAGTGTAATTTGAATTGAGGTCTTCTGAGTTGTGAAGCATTGTAGATGGATACCAACGTTTCAAAAGAATGTGTCGCTTAGATATTCGCAGTAATTGCATGTATGATAAGTAACCACAATCCACGTTTTTAATACCGTGGAAATCTAAGATATTAAATACATTACTTATTAGCTTTTAGTATATCTATAAAGTATATTCAGCCAGTGGAAATAATTCATAATTACTCAACATTATTTTGAATAAGACCCTCTGGTTTGTGAGTAAACTTAAGCAGAATTATCCTCCCCTGTAGTTAATACCAGCTGATAAGTACTCGCCAACGATTGGTAGAGACTACCACACAAATATATATTACTGATTGATTAATCGGCCTGAAGTACAGTCGACTGCATTCTGTATTGAATCTTTAACTGCTAACTCTATCCATCTCTGTCCGCGCTTGTCAATTCGAAACTGTTATCCGGATTTTGGTATATTTGGTACAGGAGTGGCTAAGCCAGTGGCTGAGTTACAAGATTAATACATTTTCAAAGCTCAAATCTAACTTTACCTGTTTTCTCATAAACAGCTCAATGTAAAAACAATTTAATACACATATCTCATTAAGGCCTAGCTACAAATTTTATTTGAAGTATTTTCCGACAGTAAGCACCTTTGAAACGTCTACGATATTACAATGCGTAAAGTCGCAAAAGACAAATATCTTCGTGCACAACATCTGATTACGATATCGGCAATAAAAGTAAAAGATTCCTTAAACAGCGCGGGTCGCATTTATCATATGAAGAAACCAGTTTGTTCAGGTACTTTGTCTGGACCAAGTCAACAACGAAACTATCAGATAATTGTTGAGGTGACTTGGCCACTAAAATATAAACGCTGCTCAGCAGGTTTGAGTAAACGGCTGTATTGAAGCGATAAATATGAAGACTAATGTATTCTTGGTTGTAGTGCCTTGTAGTCCGGTGGACGTTTACCGACGTTTCAGAGATATCAATCACCTTTGAAACGTCGGTAAGCTTCTACCAGATTACACGGTGCTACAACCCAGAAGACTGACATCTGGAGTACATATACGTTTGAAAATCGCTCTTTGCTATTTATCTTGCACCATTTTCTTGCATATATAAATTTCAGTCGAAAATTGAAGTTCTGGGGGCAACAGTAACCTAACCCACAAGGTTAAAAATCTGTAGTTACAAAAACATATTCTCACGATGTAGAGGCTGAATGAACTGTATGTCGCTTGTTTTGTCTAAATACGTCTTTAAGAATCATACAAAGTAGAACAATAGTAACCATGTTTAAATTTATTTCCTATTTTCTCAGTTTACTAAAGAAGTTCCAGAAAACCCTATAAAATTGAATTTGATCTTTTTATGAAACATGGGTTATATTGACGAGGTCAGGTTCTTATGGCGGCGAGTAATTAGATGGCTGAATATGGCGTAACCCTGATGATGAAGGCAGCAAGAACCTCTGAAACGTCAGTAAACTTCTACAAGGTGCAATAACCCAGACTATAGCCATTTTCAGGGTTTATATTGGATCCACACGAGCCAAAATAGAATTCGCTCTATTGATTTAGTATAGATCAACTAAAAATAAGCTTCGTCGAGATCCATCAAATAGTTTCAGAATTACAAAACGTGAGGTGACGGATACTATCTCCTGATTATGTGTTCATTTTACTCTTTTCGTGCATAGAACAGGAAATAAATATTAAGTTACCGAAAAATTTACAAAGCTTTTTTTTTAAATTACCATCGGTTAATTCAAATTCCTGATCTCAATTTTTCTGTCATAGTTTTTCAAGTCCTTCTAAATGTGATATATATTTTAGAGACTTGATTTATTTTTAATCTATTGCATAATTCTCTTCTTAAATTACGCCTATATTAAATTCTACACTACTTCAAAGGATTACAGAAGCCATGATCACTACACCAGCTGCTGAGAAACGGATACATCCCGACAGTTGTATTACAAACACAGTTACCTCGAATTTCTGGCAGCAGCTCTTTCTCCAGAGTGTCTATCTGTCTGTCTAACGGAAAAGGAAAGATAGATGCGGGTATCATGACAAGATAAGCTCACTGCCGCCCTCCTTGTATTATCGAAAGAGGAGAAACGAGAATATATATGAGAGACAGAACAAAAATGGCAGCAAGCTAAGGTAATTAATGCTGTGGAAAGTGCGACAAAATTTCTGGGTAAAGACAGATAATAATTAGCTCATGGCTGCTGCGGCTGCTGATTGTGTCTTGTTTTTGTTTTTTTGTACTGTTTTGTTGGCAGTCATGCGGGTACTGAGCAGAACACGCGCCGGGCTATTTATGAGTTACACCTGATAATAGAAGCATGCCTTGTGTAGGAAAATTATGCATTTAAATATCTTAATGCGTGGCACGAAGCCTGCCTTTTATTTTTAATCCTTTTGTTTTTAGGATAAAGTTGACAATACAAACGCAGTGTTATATTTATTTCGATTGGCGTTTGTAGTCATCTGTTTGTAGTAACGAGCCTGACACGCGCAAAGGTGTTTCATTAAAAAAAATGTTTAACGCGACAAAGGAGAAAGAGAAAATGGCTTCTGTAAAAGGCTGTAGAATGTTCTGAAATCAGCACGGTAGATATTAAAAGCACGTGGAATAGTTCAGGTTTCTGGAGGATTGGAGAAAGTGTTTTAAAACTATTCATAGTACTACTGAAGATTCTATAAATTCTAAAAAACAATCCTTTAGAAGCAGTTCAAATTTAAAATAATTTATGAACGACAATAAAAGTCTAAATGTCATTAACAATGAGCAGAATAAACTCGAAACATTACTGCTTACTTTGTTTCATTCCTGTATCCTAACTACAAGAATAACTAACCAAATCCAAGGTGCAGGGTGTTTCTTAAAATATCGATACTTACTCAGTTGGTAAAATATTCTCTGCTTTTATGGAACCTAATGATGCATTTCGGGATCACAGAAGATCGCTATTTAATCCAGCCCAGAGCCAGTTGAATCTGGTTATAAACGACATATTTTATTTCTCCAATACAATTTTAATATTATCTTCCCATTTATACTTAGTTCTCTCTATTGGTATCTTCCATTGAGTTATTCAGGTTAAACTTTTATGTACATTTTAAAACTTTCTGTTTCAAGCTACTTGCCCTGCATATTTAATCTTCCTTAAATTAATTAATGACGTAAGATATCGGCAAGCAAAAACCAAAACATAATAATATATATATATATATATATATATCCTGGTATCCTGTATTTTGTACGGTTGATGAGCTCGGCACCTTATTCTAAAGGCATAAACTACACTGATAATTTTTAAACTCAAGTCCCATATAGAATTCATGGTCCTAAATGAATTACAAAGGATAAGATAGGCGGGGAAAAATTATATGAACTTTTGATCGTTAGATCAGAGTGGAAGAGAACACTTGACAGATTTTCGCGCAGGCGGGAGGGTAGTATTTACATTGTTTCTTAATTGTTAGGTTGTGGAAATCTGAAGTGGCTGAGGACAGGACCAATTGTTAGGTCTTATACACAATGCGATTCACCTTTGGGTTCACATACAAACAGGACATATCTTGTGAGCTGTGAGGCTTTCAAGGCGCTAAGGATGATGATGTCCTGCTTTTTGACGCCATGTGGACTCGTCAGTCTACGCCAACGTTACGGAAAAAACATCATGTCTCCATCTTTAGGGATGAAGTGGCGATGCACGGCGTTTGCCTAGAGGAACGTGGGAAAACACTCAAGAAGATCAGGGAGAATAAAGGGTGATCGAGACGAGATTTGAACTATCGCGTGAAGAACCTTTAAAGGACAGGCACGACATCCATTTGTGTGTTCGCTTTACCTGTCTTTAATATAAATATGTTATAAATTGTGCTTCTTTTTCCAAATCCCATCTGGCATTCTGAAATGACACCTCACTTCCCTGTCCAGCCATTCAAACTCCTCGCCAAAGTTCCCGTATAGACCTTCTAGTGTTAAAAGCAACAAAGTACAATTAGCAGGGATTCATTTAGCCCTTTACCCTCGTATATCGTGTGTGACATAGTAGTTTTCTAACCTAATGGAAAACCTTGTTTCATAGAGATTATTAATTAGTTTCACTGATATTTTACTCATGTTTTATTTCCTACATAATAACTAACTAACTAACAGGCTGGCTTAGGGAACCCGAAAGTTCATCACCGAATTACCCAAAGCCTGTCCTGGGTCAACAAAATCCAATAAACTTCAACTCCTATCTCCCATCTACGTCTAGGTCTCCCCAGAGGTCTCTTTCCTTCAGACCTCCTGACCAATACCCGGTGCACACCTCTTGCTACATGCCCCGCCTATCTAATTCTTCTTGTCTTAATCACCCTGACAATTTGGGGGGAGGAGTACATATTTTTAAGCTCCTCATTACGCAGTTTTCTCCATGCCCCATCGTCTTCTCTCTGTGGTACTCCCTCAGAGTGAGAAATCATATTTCGCACCCATACAAAACAACAGGCAAAATCATTATTTTGTATATTTTAATCTTTAGGTTCTTAGAAATCAGACGGAAGACAAAATATTTTGAACTGAAAAGTAGCAACCATTTCCGGAAATTAGTAATTCCATCTAAAGTTCCACAGAGTAGCCATCTATCCCTAATGCTTTTAAGAGTTTACTTCCAAATCTATGTCCCATATCACATTTTTACTCAGTCTATTTAAAGATTCTCGAGCCACTGATATCTCACCTGAGATTAAGTTTCTGGTTGTGACTCATATTTTATGAGCCTCCGCCCTCAGTTGAACGGACTTCACCTCACATAAGGCATTTTCATGTAAGAACATTATTGAGGCTTCATGGCTACGCGCTTTGTCAATTCTGTCATTTACCCTTAAAATCTCTCCAGTCTAAATAGTAAACAAGAAGACAGCTACTTCAAGACAACGCCCACAGTAACGGTAAAGTGTGTTCTATTATATTAGACAGAACATCTTACTTTACAGTTCTTGGAAGAGAGTCGGAATATCTCGACAAATGGCTATAGCAGCATAACAGCACTTCGATTCCCAGGTGGGGAAGGCATTATTTTCTTCACGATTACACTATCCTAACCGGATCCGAAGCATTCACAAGCTCATATCAATACTATAAATGTCCCGATGATTTTATTGAATAAATACGACCTGAATTGCAGGAGGTAACCTTGCTACAAAGGAACCAATATTTCATTTGCTGTCAAGTTAAAACAGCCTCTAGAGCCTTCCAAGTCCTGTGTTCTCGTGAAGCGGACAACGCTTTAAGCTGAGAATTTGCCTCCATCGATTGCCTTTGTTAACAATCTAGTGACACCTCACTTCCCTGTCCAGCCATTCAAACTCCTCGCCAAAGTTTCTAGTGTTAAAAGCAACAAAGTACAATTAGCAGGGATTCATTTAGCCCTTTACCCTCGTATATCGTGTGTGACATAGTAGTTTTCTAACCTAATGGAAAACCTTGTTTCATAGAGATTATTAATTAGTTTCACTGATATTTTACTCATGTTTTATTTCCTACATAATAACTAACTAACTAACAGGCTGGCTTAGGGAACCCGAAAGTTCATCACCGAATTACCCAAAGCCTGTCCTGGGTCAACAAAATCCAATAAACTTCAACTCCTATCTCCCATCTACGTCTAGGTCTCCCCAGAGGTCTCTTTCCTTCAGACCTCCTGACCAATACCCGGTGCACACCTCTTGCTACATGCCCCGCCTATCTAATTCTTCTTGTCTTAATCACCCTGACAATTTGGGGGGAGGAGTACATATTTTTAAGCTCCTCATTACGCAGTTTTCTCCATGCCCCATCGTCTTCTCTCTGTGGTACTCCCTCAGAGTGAGAAATCATATTTCGCACCCATACAAAACAACAGGCAAAATCATTATTTTGTATATTTTAATCTTTAGGTTCTTAGAAATCAGACGGAAGACAAAATATTTTGAACTGAAAAGTAGCAACCATTTCCGGAAATTAGTAATTCCATCTAAAGTTCCACAGAGTAGCCATCTATCCCTAATGCTTTTAAGAGTTTACTTCCAAATCTATGTCCCATATCACATTTTTACTCAGTCTATTTAAAGATTCTCGAGCCACTGATATCTCACCTGAGATTAAGTTTCTGGTTGTGACTCATATTTTATGAGCCTCCGCCCTCAGTTGAACGGACTTCACCTCACATAAGGCATTTTCATGTAAGAACATTATTGAGGCTTCATGGCTACGCGCTTTGTCAATTCTGTCATTTACCCTTAAAATCTCTCCAGTCTAAATAGTAAACAAGAAGACAGCTACTTCAAGACAACGCCCACAGTAACGGTAAAGTGTGTTCTATTATATTAGACAGAACATCTTACTTTACAGTTCTTGGAAGAGAGTCGGAATATCTCGACAAATGGCTATAGCAGCATAACAGCACTTCGATTCCCAGGTGGGGAAGGCATTATTTTCTTCACGATTACACTATCCTAACCGGATCCGAAGCATTCACAAGCTCATAGCAATACTGTAAATGTCCCGATGATTTTATTGAATGAATACGACCTGAATTGCAGGAGGTAACCTCAATACTATAAATGTCCCGATGATTTTATTGAATAAATACGACCTGAATTGCAGGAGGTAACCTTGCTACAAAGGAACCAATATTTCATTTGCTGTCAAGTTAAAACAGCCTCTAGAGCCTTCCAAGTCCTGTGTTCTCGTGAAGCGGACAACGCTTTAAGCTGAGAATTTGCCTCCATCGATTGCCTTTGTTAACAATCTAGTTGGTGAGATATGAGGTTCTCACGGCGGCGAATATGAAGTTGGCTGTCTTCTGGATTGTTGTACCGTGTACTATGGCAGAGTAATATCGACGTCTCGTCGCCTTGATGATGGAGGCAGCAAGGACATTTGAAACCTTGTAAACTTCTACCAGATTCCATGAAATAATAATATATTGTCAAACTGCATACGTGTTTTGTCTTTAGTTGTTTCCAACGTAATATCTCGCGCCTTTTTTCTGTTTTCCTGTGGAGTGAACAAAATATTTCGCAAAGCCATGAGTATAGACGTTCCCTCTATGACATTTTGGCTGAATGACGTAAACAAATTCTCAAATACAGTGTATTAAAATATTCATAAAATAATTGATTATGAAAAATGTTCTGTGTCTTTTGTGTCATAGAAAATGAAAATTGCAAAATATAAAAAAGTTTTAATTTTAGGTTTCGTTAACGTGACAGAAACCACAACTTTTCTGGCGAACAGAGAAAGGATAAAAAATAAGTGGAGTATCGCTACTATGCCCTTTTCTTATCTTATTCCCGGATTCAGAAGATGTAGCAGGACTGTTGACAAATCTTGTAGATCCATGTGTAGAAACCTGTTTCACTAGCGGACATGAGATGTTATCTGGACTTATTTGAACACTTTGACACTCTACCCATTAAATTTGTACACGCGCCGTGAAATGAGTTGATGGCAGATAGTCGTAGAGACACGTTCAAATTATTATACCAATCTCTGTGATTGATTTGTTTTCTTGTCTTGGATCATAAGTGCGCAATAGGTCCTGATCTTTGTCCTACGAGTCATTTGACCGCTTCAACTACAGTCTTCTGCTCGATCCCTGTCTGGCTTCCGGTGAGGTTTAGTTTCTGTCTTTATTTTGAGACGAGGTTTTATTAAATTTGTTTCTTTGTTACTATCGTTGGATAAACCAAGGAAAACCACGAACGTACCTAATGACGGCAGCCGGTCTTTGAGACGACATTCATATCTGGTACTCCCAGACACAAAGTGCAGTTGCTCGCTATAACACCTTGACGTTCTGTGTAAATATTTCGAAGCCTAAATCCATTTACTCAGGTACTTGATCAAGACGGGAATGTTAGCTATCACCTAGGTAATTGAATATATTTATGGATGACATTTTGAGTAGACTAAATACAGCCAACATTTATCCTCCTACGGTTTGAAAGAGTATGGAGGCTGCGGTCTGCGAACTATATGGCAGTTGAAGCAACAACCAGAATAAGATTACAAAGGGCAATCCATTTTATAAAAGATTTTTCTAAAGAGTGAAACCTGAAGATAAATGTAGCTAAGACAAAGATAGTGGTATTTAAGAAGGGAGAGAAATTGAGTAGGGATGAAAAATGGTCACTGAGCGAAAAGAGGTTAAGAGGTAGAAAAATACCTAGGTATGGTATTGGAGAGTTAAGTGGGTGAAAGGGAGAAAACAGGTAGTAATTATGGAGAAATTAGCTTCAAATAACATTAATATGTGTGTGGGCAGGACACAGAACATCGAAGTTCAAATTTTAGAGCAATTATGTAACTCGTTATTAGAATCACGCATGATGACAGGGGTGGAATTTTGAGGGTTGGAAGATGGATGAAAAAAATAGGGGAAGTTCATGAGGTATTTTGTGCAAGAATAACAGAAATACCAAGTACGGCAGAAAATTATGTGTGTGAGAGGGGACTGGAAAGGAGAAAGTGGTAGAAAGCCCTTAAATATTGACAAATATTGTGAGAATTGGATAAGATGAGTTTAATGTATGATTCGTTAAAAAAACGGAGTTTAGAGAAAGAAAATAATTGGATGAATAAACTAAAATAGGGATGTGTGGTGAAATGGAGACGAGATAACTGAAATGTATGAAGATAAATAAGCAAAAGGTTCGTGTTTATTAAGAAACAATATGGAAGCAAGTATGAGAAATAAAATATCACTCCTTTTTTATAACGAATTGAAATTTTGGATAAATCAATTACACATAGAAATATGTATCCAAGAAGCTAAAAGAGTTAAGGATGGTGAAAAATGAACATTTGGAGATAGGAGGGTGTTAGGAGAAATACTGAACACGGGATATGTTCTATGTGCAATAAATAAGAAGGCTGGAGCAACGTACTGAGATGTAATGAAACCAGAAGTTTGAGAGAGTAACTCGTAGACAAAAGAACAAGCATTAAGCCAGAAACTAAAATTAGAAAGATAATGACAAACTGCAGAAAATTGGGTTATATTTATACATATACAAAGAAAAATTGAAAATGTCAGCGATCAAATATGAAAAGGAATGAATCGTAAATTAAGATATAACAAAGCTGAGGTATAGTGTAGTACTTTAAATGGAAATGGAGAATTAAAAATAAAGTTACGATGAGCTTACAGAAGTGGACACTAGACCAGGAGGGGAGTGATGTCCGACACTGTAAACTGTAAACAACAGACTTAACAAAAGTCTATGTCAAATGTTCACTCGAAAAACATGACACAACACACCCAGTTTAATCCTGAAGATTTTTTAAATCCCTCCAAACAAATATTGGAACAAAACTTTAAAACAGACCTCAATAGTTTCCTTGGAAGTTTTCTTAATCCTTCATAAGCATCATATATCTCAGTGACATAACATTACCAGCTCAAATAGCGTCGTAAAATTAAAGGCCAGCCTTCCCAATTCACGTATCATAATTATACAATTTAAGATTTGTCTATTTTGTAGCTACATAACATTTTCAGTTGACACGGCATTGTCAAACAAGGTAAGACTCATTCAACAGAACTTGTGTGGACCACTGCGAGCGGGCGACAAATAACACACTCCTCTGTCACTCAGGATGACTTAAGAATGGTTTAAGAACTAAAAATGGAGGAAGACGGACGTGTACGAGGAAAAAGACAGAAAACAAAAAGAAGAATAAAGAGGAAGGACTGGAAAAGAAAGAAAGTAAGAAATTATTCAGTAGTTCCGACTAGGCCGCCGACCACCGTTGGTTCACGCATCATACTTCATAAAGTGTGAGTCTAGATCAACGGAAAGGTATACGGTGAACCGTTCCTTCCAGTGATCAAGTTACCGTTTTGAGGTTCAAGGCTGGAGGGTGCTCGGTCGTCGAGTCGGCTAGGTAGCTACGAGGTGCGATCGGAAAGTTTAAAGACTGCGCCTATAAAAACCCGTACACTTATCTCAGGTATTAAATTCATCCATCACCCTCGAAGAAGTTCCCC
>NW_019059569.1:821885-850801 GCF_000696155.1 Zootermopsis nevadensis
CATCATCGACAGAGGTTCGGTCATTTTTAAAACGTGAATGCCACACAAACGTTTGTGCACGACCCATTGCGGACTCCCCAAATGCTTGCTTTAGGATTTCATAGGTTTCCGTAGCCGTTTTGGCGAGTCTTTGGCAAAATTTGATGCACACGCCATTCCTGAAATCGCAGGAGGGTCGGTGTAATGCACTACCAAAACGCCCGTAACTAAGAAACAAATGCTAATTCGATGATGCCGGCTGGCACACTGATTCACTATGAATGTAGGCCGCACCCCTAGCGGCAGAAGCTCGTACTACATCCGGTTCGCCCTCTATTGACACAGTCTTGAAACTCTCCGATCGCACCTCGTAAGGTTACGCGTATTTTAACCATGCACTGCGGATGAAGCACGACTCATACAATTGACAGTAGATGTCTCCAGAAAGGTAATTATCCCTAATCAACAATCTTTACATACGACAAAGCTTACTGCCTTCAAGAAGAAAGCAGATTTTGGTTTGTCGAGAACAGAATCCTCTGAAAGAGAGAAGAAATGTACTGGAGACCTTTACATAAAGAGAAAATTCAGAATTTGTAGCCAAATAATCAAAACAAATGCACGCATGAAATTAATGCCAAATGCATGCACAATTTATGTCGTAAAATATTAATAATAGAAATACAAAGCGGTACATGGGAGGATAATACTAAAATACGTTGCCTATTGCAAAAAACATACTGTGAAGGTGTGAACTTGATTTAACTGCATAAATGTAGGGTTCGATGGAGGTCTTAAAATAGCTGAGAATTTCTTGACAACAGAGTACTCAGCAGATCTGAGGATCTTCTGAGTCGCGTGAACTTGTAGATTGACAGCAACGTTTCGGAGAAACGTATTGTTTCTATCTTCAAGGCTGAAGAGTATAACAGGACATTCCTGTGATACATTTGTACCTACTTGTTATGTCCACACGGCGTTGCAACTCAGTAAACATCGTAACACTTCGTAATTCCTCTGCACCGTGCTGTTCGATCACAAAGAATGCTAATACGAGAGATGGAAATCAGATGCAGCTGATCTTTACATGATTATACCAATTTAGCATAAGCCTGAATTTTAATTATATGTGTGTATGAAAGCGTGTGCCCAGCTTGCCACTTAGACGTGGTTACATGTCTGTTCACCTTGACTTGCATTAGTTTATCCCAATCCACAATCCGCGAGGTTCTATCCAAGGACCATGTAAACTTGTACATCAGGAAGAGTACCTAAATAAAGTACATGTACTTTTAAAATGTTTTATGAATACCTCACTGATCTTTAAGTGCACTCATTTTAGTGTATTTAACGTACTGAAATTTAAAAAAATGACAAGAAGAATTTAGGCAGTGGAACTGCTAAAGATATGGGTATTTTGAGAACTTCAGATTATATTTAAGGGATTAATGTCTCACGTAAGATGTGCGTTTTAATTTCTTCACGTAACACAAAATCTGCTTTCTCAGGCTGACGACGACATTTATAGGAGTTTGCTTCAAAACTTGATTGCGTGTTAGCCGTGTTCTTACCTTGTAATCTGCAACGTACGTTCGAGTCCTGCATTATCTTGGTAAATACTAGAACGCAGTCACCATAATATAATTATTCTCTTCTAAATACGGACAAGCTATCACTGACAGAAGAGCTGACATACTCCACAAGTAATGTACGATTTCCCTGGTATTCGGGATTGAAGGTTTAACAGCGCTAATACAAAATGCAGTAATTAAATACGATACTGAGTTTGTATTTCACACCGTCAGAACTTATCTCTTGTTCATTTATCCGAGTGATCTCTTTCCAAGCATTTCTTTCTTTTCCTTATTTCTTTTTAACTTGCAGGTATAGAACAGGGGTCCGCAGTGGCCGAGCGGTCTGAGGCGTGGGCCTTGCGCCGCTTGGTCGCTGGGACCGTGGGTTCGAATCCCACTCAAGCCATGGATGTTTGTCCGCGTTGTCCTGTGTACACGTAGAGGCCTTGCGAAGGGACCTACCAAATGACTATAGATCAAAGCCAACGAAAAGTTGGGACCCGCAGTGCTCAGGCACTTGAAGAACGGGTCGTTCCCAGTATCCAGGTATAGAACACGTTACACATGTGTGAAGTGTGTCTCAACATACTCCCCTGAGTAGACCGATTTTTATAATATAGCTTGTCTGCCTCAATATACACATCTCATGTAGATGTAATTTGTGGAGAACAGAGTAGCGTGACCTTGAGAGATTCCTCATTCTGATGACACAGTTTCGTGTCAGATTTGAGATTCTCTTGGCCACGAGTATGAAATTTGGAATTGGCACCGCGTAAACTCGTCGGTATATACTAACATCTCCATTTTTCTCCGAAACGCTGAATCCATTACCCAGAAGTATTTACTACTTATTTTCGTGTTTAACATTGTACAGTACAATGGGATGAAATGACCTGGCACTCTGACGCTAATGATTTGAACTTTACTGAATTAAAAGGTCAATTAATCACTTAACACTTTCTCCTTTCCTTTCGTTGTTTCGTTTCTTTTGCGCTCCGCCTACCTACTTTTTTACATAAGATTTCAGGTTCTCAGTACGACAAATGCGAAGATGGCTTTCTTCTGGGAAGGTGGCTTCTTGAGTCGTGTTGTCTTACCAGATAAAGGCGTGGCACAGCACACCAGAAGAAAGCCTTCTTCCTACTTCCTCACATATTTATTTTCACATCCCTCTACTATTTTAACGGTGTAGGACCAGAGATTTATATTTAATTTACAGTTTTTGATACTTTTTTGGATAGGGAATCTGTCCCTGGAAAAAGACCATGATGAACATATATGGGCCAAGGAGGATTTTAACCGCGAATAAAATTGTTGGAGTGATCTAGATCGCACTGCCACCAAAGACAGCATCGGTTAACAGAAAAACAGAAACTCTGTCACGTGATTAACTAACATTAAGGCTAGAGAAGAATGTTCACGGCGCTTCAAAATTACGCAACGCAGAAACAGACCGAGCTAAGGCAAGGTGCATTCAGGAATATATGATCAGGCGTTCATTACATGAGAGCTGTCGAACAAAGCCTCAAAGGCACACACTCGTAACATTCAATCCAAATTATAATTAAGAAAATCCATAGTGAAGGGTTTTCCTTAAAACTTTCATGGTGACTAGGATAGTTACAAAATGCTGTGTTTTTAAGGAAATCGACGGTTAAACATAACGTTCATAAAAAACCACTGATGTTACAAAAATCGTGTACATGGTGACGGAGTGAAATTGTGAGGCTGTATGTGGCAAATTTGGCGTAGTCAAAATCCATAACTGTGGAACCTGCTATAAATGCTGAATTACTGCTGTAGGTCAAGCTTTATGTGGTTTGTAAGTGATGATATTGAAGCTATACGAGTCTTGACAACTGCCAAGCTGCTCGTGATACTATGTAGATTATTAAGTCTCCCTCTTATTCTTACGCTTACTGATAACTACTCTTTCACTACGTTTCCTTTCCGATTCAACTCGTCACAGTGTACTAACCGAACAAATAAGGGCCCAATAAACAAAAAAGTGTCTATGAAGAATTTGAGGTCCTCACGGCTGAGAGTATAAAGATGGCTATCTTCTGGGTTCTAGCGCCGCATAGTCTGGTAGCAGTTTCAGAGGTACTTGCTGTCTCCATCGTCAGGGCGTTAAGTGAAACATACGTAAACGTTTACCAGACTATACGTATCAATAACCCTTAAGACATCCATCTTCAAAGAAATATCTATTTAACTATTAAGGACGTGGGAAACCAACAATGTAGTATGTAAACAATAAGGAAATTTCAGCAACAGATAAACAAGCGAACACGAGACAAGTAAGGAAGCAACGAAGAAGAAAATACGCAACCAAATACTACGTAAGTAACGGAAATAAACGACGACAAAAAAGAATCAAACAACCACTAACTCGATCAACTAATCCAATCGAACATCAAGGAACTAACACCTTACAGCGAAATACATTTTACCTAACATGTGGAAGGACTCCAGTCTCTGAGGACATCTTGACAAGCTTGATGAGGTCAAGCAGTGGCTGGGACAGGGGGGAGGAGGTCGATCAGCGCCCACAAGAATGCAGATGAGACACATTGTTCATGGTAATGGTCGACAGATGTGACTTGGTATGGAAACCTCGTGACACGCCTGACTCCACCCACAGCGAGCACCTGCCGGCGAGCAATACTGATGATGTCGCCACCTTGTCTGTATGTCTGGCTCTCTCTCTATTTGCAAAACACTCTAGGGATTGACAACTTTAATTTACTTCCTAGCATCATTCGAGAACGAGAATTAAGTGAATTAAATTTCCAGGGAAATGAAGGTTCTGGTAGCTTCCTTCTTTAAAGTAGCATTAGACTAAGCAATATGGTGGTTTAACGAATAAAAATTCGGAGATTAAAGTAGCATTAGACTAAGAAATGTGGTGGTTTAACGAATAAAAATTCGGAGAAAACAAGAAATGTTTTCGGAACTGTTAGGGGAACGTCTTGAAGAGCAAACAATTGGAATACTTAGAACCGAATGGGAAGATGACATTGAAATTTGTCTCAGAAAAATGTGCTATTATGTGTAAACTGGAAGAAAACACTTAGGACTGTGTCCAATAGCTAACGCAGGTAATAGAAGTGTTGAACCTTAGGGTTTTGTTACCATCTGCATAAGCATAAGTTCTGAACACCGAGTAAAAATATAATTAAGGACTTAAAGTTTTCAATGGTAAATAAATGCTCTTCAACCATCTCGGGCGATCAACTACGTCAAAGCTGAGTTAAAAACCAACATTTCATAGACCTGCTCTGTCTCCATCATGAAAGTCGATATGGGGAAATATCACAAAGCATTAACATGTGGCCAGTCCTTGTATTTCCCCCTTTTTTCTTTTGGTGCACAGAAAAATTTGACAATTTATAAATAAAGAAATTTGCATTTTATCGAAACGTCCGTCATCAGTTTCCACAGTGGTCCAGTCATCTGCAACATCTTTTTTTAAGTAGTATTAGCACAGTTTATTTTCTCTTCGTCACGAGTTTATTACGAACTTCGAACTACGTCATTCTTACACAAACCTTTCAAATACATTTTCAAGAATTACGTAGCCACTTCAATCAGTGCCGTGAGGTCCTCGAGTCTCAAAGAAATAGTCGACTACAAATTAAAATTTAAGTGTTCAAATTGTGTTTCAATAAACGATAAACGTTTCACTGCAGGGTCGGACGGATACTTCTGAGTCTAGTCTCTACTTTGATTAATCAACAACGTGACATTTAAACTCCGCTCATCTGTCTTCATCTTCTAGCAGAGATTCCTCGGACTCTCGTCTGTGTAATGGTTAGTGATTACAGAAGGCGCTAATGTCTGTCGCCTGCAGTGCTGCCATAATCACAGCTTCAGCCGCAACAATTTCCCTTCACTAAACTGGTCTTATAACGCGACCCCTTCCTTATCTATGCCTACTAAAATAATTCAATTCAGTTAATTTATTCATGTGCTTGACAACATCCAAACAAGGTCAATTACAGCCAAGAATTGAAAACAGCCTTACAAGATAAACTGATATAATACAATCTACAAATTATGTAACAGATGTAAGAATATGACCGATTCTGTTCTGGGTTGTTGCGCCTTGTACTCTGGTAGAAATTGACCGATATATCAGAGGTAGTCTCCATTACCGCCCTGATTATAACTCGGTCTAACATCATTCTGGCGCACGTGTTCATGGTCATGGAGGGCATTTCGATAATTTGTAATTACATATGCAATCAATACTTTCGCATTTATGTGATGTTGGAACATTACACCACTGAAATTTAATTCTCTGTAACTTTTTATAAAAACATTTTCGTACTCAAATTTATTGGACCATTTTCGCTCACACCGACATCCCGAAGCTCCCCTGTTATTTATGGGACATAATTTAGACACGGCCTACATAACGTAATCAGCCGAAAATAGATTTTAAATAAACTTGGAACGTCAAGTCTAAAACACTTATCTGATTGAATTTAAGCAGGGCTAGTTAAATTCTAAGTAGGATTTCAGGTTCTCGTGGTAGTCAGTACAAAGATGTCTGTCTTCTGGGTTATAGCGCCGCGTAGTCTGGTATAAGTTTACTAGTGTTTCAGAGTTCATTATTACTTTCATCATCAGAGCGATGAGTAACGACTTCTGAAACGTCGGTAAATTTCTACCAGACTACACGGCGCTACAGCACAGAATACAGAAATCTTCACTAAATATTGTTTCATATTCATTTAAAGGACAAAGTACTACCTTGAAACACATCCCCAAGAAGGAATTGCAGCTTAAGCATACACCATAATTATAATACAAAGATGAGATCGTAGCAGCAACTCGTGTGATGCAGACAAAATATAAAAAATAGAAACGTGGGTAGCAAACTAGCGCATTAATTAAACTGAGCCGATAGAAAAGGACAATGCTTTACCATAGTCGCATGCTAAATTATAAACTGAACATTTAAGTTAACATTTGTTGCTTCACTGCAGCACAGCTCTGACTCCTGTAAATCGCATTCAAACGTAATCGAACATCCTCTGTAACTTCTTCAATCCCTCCAGTAACTAATTAGAACAGATTACTACAATTATAATCAACGGCCGTTTCACGAGGATAAAACTGCACAATTCCTGTTCCACAGCTGTTTCTTCTTCTTCTTCTTCTTCTTCTTCTTCTTCTTATACGTCGTCTGCATGACAAGTATCTGACCATCGCGAATCCATCTGACTCATCACTGGTCGGAAAATATTGTTTTTTCCTCCCTACGTCTACTTCCTTTCTTCTTTCCTGTTCTTTATAAACGACTTCCTCAATCACTTCACTTGATATGTGCTCTTAATTATTTTTTCCAATATTTTCTATTTTTTCGAAACCTCTGACTGTTCTCTGATTATTACAGTGTGTTAAAAGCTTACCATATCCGGATTAAAATAGGAAGTACAATGCTTTATACTTACAGATAAGAACATCTTATGGCGGCCACATCATTACAGTATAAGGAAAAGTTAACAGACATTAGCGTGATGAATTTTACGTTTCTGACATCTGCGTGATTTAATGTGATAATTTATCGATAATTTACTCCATAAATTAATAATGTTGAGCATAAAATTTAATTTTCACGACAAACCATTAAACAGACAATCAGTTATTCAATTTCAAACCCGGGATTTTCATTACAGCTTAACGAAAAAAAGTTTTAGATAATCTTATACCTTTGTAACATGACAACAAATACAGTTCACGTACAAGTTCCAGAGACTCATCAAAATTAAATGCCTTTCACAGTAACCATGCTTCAATTTTATAGTATATAGCACACCCTCGGCCTTCGT
This sequence comes from Zootermopsis nevadensis, assembly GCF_000696155.1. Next base: position 829,279 of record NW_019059569.1, read on the forward strand.
GGAGGTTACGTTCTTGAAAAACCTAAAACCACAATGCGCAAAGTTAAGCACTTATGGGAAAATTTTGGTTATGGCAACCAAAAGCACACGAAACAATATACTTTATACAGAATGTCTAAAAAAAAAGGCGTATACAAATTATAATACGGAATATTTACTTTGTTATCTATCTCCGTGTGTTGTGTTTACGGAAGACATGGATGGTGGTCATTTTGAACACCAACACTAGATTCGCTAATTCACAAAGTACCAATGCTGATGCATGTAATGATCCAGTTTAGCATAATATCTTTATTTCATTCATTTAATGTGTGTATACATCTTTCTTTTTTTGAGACACTGTGTGTATAATTAATGATCAGTAAACATGGAAAAAGAAAATTGTACTGATGTTTATTTGGATAACGTCGTTCCTGGCTGAAAAACGTCAGGATGATCGAACACAAGGGCAACAATCAGTCCTAAAAATTGCGAAAAGTACAGTCAATGTATCCACGGTGTGTTACAGTACTATGTAGCCCCTGAGACAGGCGGGAAGGTGCGGACTGTTATTTGTTACTCCGCGCTCATGCGTTAAGAGCGACCGCGAAAGAGCGAGGGACCTACGCCGCGGTGCACAAAATATTAACACAATATTTTCTTTGCAATAAGCAATAAACAAAACCTCGATAACTAAAACCCTTACTCATGTGGGTCTGCTGTACAAAATGACTAAGATAATCATACGTTAAATGATGTCATTTCAACTAGAAGCTTCATAGTAATGAATAAGATTAAAGGTAATCAAGAACGATAAGTAAATACAAAATGGAAGAAAGCGACCTTGATATAGTTCAAGACTCTGTCCCTGCAGTTTTCTATATAGACTGAGAAGAACCATGAAGCATTTAGTCAGTGTATCCTGCAACAAAACGAAGCGACATATCTACAGCATCTCGATCGGTGGGGAACAGAATAGTTTCTCTGAAGGACATACAGACGGAGTTCGGTCGTAATTAAGAACTTCTCAAGGCATCTAAAGGACAGGGTCGTTAGAAAACACTTTCTAAATGATGACATAAACTTATCAAAAAACTTGTCTTACGTTGAAATTATAGGATTTTCCTCTTAATATATGTACCAGCGCAGCGTGCAGTATTCCAGCCATGGAAGCACTCTCACACCTATACTCCTAAATAGCACCAGTTACAAACTAGAATCTATCATTAATATTTAGTTATATGCAATGCTTAATGCCTTGTTTACACGTAAACACAAAACGTAACTTCAGATTTACAGAAGCAACTCTAGAGTGAAGTAAAAGCTGTTCTCCGGTTTGACGTAAAGACAAGCTCTATTCAAAATACAATCCATGAATTTATTTTACAGATTCAAATCTACTGTTCATAAAGTTAATCAATGGTATGTTAATAATATTTCTGTACTTATGAAAACCTCGTAGAAATTTAAAGATGTAATATGGACAGCTCTGTATTAATTTGGTCACAAAGTCTTTAAAATCTGAAGCTCGAGTGAGTGATATTTAAGAATTCAGTCCTTTTCTCAAAGAAAACTTAACTCGTTCCCATTACAAGAATCAGACGATTAATGTTGTTTAAGGATATAATCGCTTTTTACTCTGAGAATCATACCGAACAAACAAATAAGAAAACACCATGTACAAAACAAACACTCATAGACTATTAAAGAAGGTGGTAAATATTATTACCACTAAAATTAAAAACATTATTTAATTCAGGTGATACATCATGCCCTTTCCAACAAATCTGTGTTTCTCTGCTTAGAAGGAAAAAGTTAAACAGATACGGCGACTCAGCTTCAAATACCAGCGCTGTCATTGCTTTACCCTAGGGTTACCACGTGAACGGTTAACAGTTGAAACCCGTTCTACCACCCCCTACTCGCTAATGCTGAGTCCAATTAGACCCACAGGGAAAGAAAGCATGCAACCTCAGATCCATAACCTGTATGTGTCAATTTGTATTGCTATAGGCTAACATCGGGTTCAATTCCCGGTGGGGCTCAGATTTATAACTTGTGTTGGGCAAGGCCGTGGTCTAGGCAACACGGAGTTTTCCTCCGGGGGCTTCCCCGGTTTCTCCGTGGCATCCCAACAATTACTCCATTCACACACAGAAGAAGGCAATGGCAAACCACTTTTGGATCATCTGCCGAGTAAACAGACCTGTCGTCAGACAGAACACTAAAAATTTTTCTTAAGAGGTGGCGGAAAATGCATTTCCGGACAAGTAATTTCAATAAACCGAATCCAGAATTAAACTTATAAAATTAAACAACGTATATATTGTGGGTTAAGATGATAGTGACGCATGTTAAAGATAAAATAATTTCCTGACAGTTAGCATCGTGCTAGAAACTTGAGGCCCATATAGAAGCTGAGATAAGCAACTACGCATCTGGACCTCGGAAGAACTGGTTAGAGCTTGTCACTTGATGGTTCGCCTGATGGGTCATGGAAGACATTTTTCTGATATGATTATTTGTCTGATATATTTTTAAGTTTAAATTCTTAAATGTTTTAAATATAAAAAACGAAAGTTTCATTTGTATAACCAGCTTAACACATTCTTGTCCATTTGTAATACCCACATGTGCATGGTCCAAAAGTCTATAAATATTTTATACAATTCCGTTAACTCGTCCAAGCCGAGTGCGTGAACGTATTTTAATAACGTAAATTCCACTGAGAGGTTTGAAAACTGGTAGAAAACTAAGATACAGTCTTATGTGTTGTAGCGCCGCATAGCCTGATGATAGAGGCAGCAAGGACCTCTGAAACGTTGGTAAACTTCTATCAAATACGGCGCTACAACCCAGAAGACAGCTATCTTAGTTTTCTACCACTTTTCACAGAAAAATTCCATGCATGGAGTTGGTTGGTTAGTTACACTGAGATTATTTTTAGAAATGTACTATAAATAACTTGCTACCCCGAAGTAGTAAATTTCAAGGCTGGCTAGAAAGTGTTTTTTTTGTGATTATGAGCAGGTGGCTGTCCTGATCAGCAGTGGCCTGTAGGGTCTCATTACAAAGATACGGGTAAGGCAAGTGCAAACACTATTTACAAAGGCAAAAAACCCCACAGACTGCGTATATAAGTCAGAATTTTGACTCAAACAGTCATTTCAGTTTAAATTGTCTCTTATTTTCTAATATTAGAACGATGAATGGAAATAGATTACTTTCTAGTCCTATTCATATTAAAACCATATAATTCTGTAAGCCAAGTTGAAAGTACCCCCAAAATTATCAAACAATATAGGTATTTTTATTAATACGTTTCAAGGGCACATTTGCAAATTTGAATTAAAAATAGTAAATGACCCCTGTTCATTTTTCAGACGCAAGTGGGATGCACACGTGACTTGTTTACCGCGATGGGATGTGATTGTTTGGTTGGATACCGAGCCCACTCACCACCAAGGATTTGATTAGAAACTGATCAAAGTGACGACAATCAGCCACCGGCGTCTCTGGCTTCGACCTGCCGTGCAGGTTCATTTCTGTCCTAAAAGCGGTATAATTTCCCCTGTGCATAATTAAGCACCATGGCATAAGACGAATGTTGGAGTGAGGGAAATAACTGTTTATAAGAACCACACGCTGAAGGCGTGTATGGTGTATGGGGGCAACCATACATTCTAAACATTAGTATTAGACTAAGGTGAGTGATCACCTCTGAATGCTAGCCGCTTACATCAGAGAAAGTCTCATAAATAAATTTAATAGCTCGTCAGTACACACAATGGCAAAACAATCAGTTCCCTGCCCGTGTTTGGGATCGAACCTCGGCCGTCTATCCAGCAGCCCAGCTAGTCACTTCACAGTTCACTTGACGACACTTTCAGTGGCTCAGACTATGTAGAGTCGAATGACAGGATGATAGTTAATGTGAGAGAATGTAGAAGGAAGCGGTCATGGCCTAATTTAGAGTATTATCCTGGACTTTGTCTGAAGGGTTGTAGAAAAACCACATAAAATATCATCCAGAATAGCCAGTTCTTGGGCAGAGATTTGATTCGGGGACCTACCGAACACGATGAAGGAGTGCTAAGCGCTCCACCACGACGTGCGGTCACCCCCCTCCTATTAATAGAGTGTGAATTGGATTCGACTTGCTGATGACAGAATCATACGGAGGGTGTTTTGTTAATATTCTGATAAATCTTCAAACTGCACAGTTTACACAGCGCCAAATAGAATTGAAAGATGGGTATGAATTTCGTGTATGTAAGGATTTTGAGCCAAGCGAAAGCACTATCCCGGCATTATCACGAGTGACTGATAAGTATCAAGAAAGCCTCGGTAATTATATAAGATAACACGGCCGAGATGAGAACCGGTTATTTCGCTGAATGCAGCTGCAATCACTACAACTTGCTCGCTGCCCAGTGCTATTAGTCTGTATTTCCGTCTAGAAGCAATGATAGAGTTAGATTTTATCCTAAATGATTGGATGATAATGGTGGCAACTACAAAGAGTTAGAAAATATATGTTTCTTTCGCATTTTATTAGACATTCTCCACAATGAAAATATTTTTAAAGAAAATTTATTAATCTTAATGAGATCTACATTTATGTAAACTTATTCGTAAGACGAGCTGTTAACAAAGTTTAACTTAATTTTCTTGGAAACTAGACTAGAGATTATAACTGGCAGGTAAGAGCATCAATATTCCTCCAACAACCTTGAGTTCAGACCCGATAATACACAAATTAAATCGAATTTATTCCACAGTTTCGGACATTACCTTGTCGAAGACAATTTGCCGGGTGAGGAGGCTTGCGTGCTCAAGTGACCCTTAGGGTTATGCCGGCCGGAGCTTCGGCTCATGGTAGGGTCACCCAAGTCGGACAGGTCTAAGGCGATGCGCCAGAACAAGAGTGATAACCTGGTCCTCCAGGTTGGGGTTTGGGCGTAATGCTAACAACCTTTCACCTTTAAAAAAACATTGTTACGAAAAAGTCAACCAAGCCACGGATCAGGATGGACTCTTTAACACGACCATGGCAATTGAAAAAGGACATGAGATTCGGTACTTGGAACATTAGGAGTCTCTATAAGGCTAGGGCACTGAAATCAGTGAGCGGGGAATTAGAGAATTATAAGTTAGACTTAGTGGCAGTGCAGGAAGTGCGACGGGAGGGGAAGGGCACAATTTCACATTTTTCTATGGAAAGTGGAATGACAATCATCAGTTAAGGACGGGTTTTTTGTTCATAGCAGAATTAGGGCAGCAGTTAAGAGAGTAGAATTCGTTAGTGACAGGTTGGCTTACGTAATTTTGGAAGGATGGTGCGACTTCATTATCCTTAATGTTAATGCCCAAACTGAGGACAAAGGCGATGATATCAAGGATAGCTTTTATGAATAATTGGAATCAGTATTTGATACATTTGGCAAGTATCACATGAAAATTCTGCTAGGAGATTACAATGCAAAAATTGGGAGGGAGGATATCTTCAAACCCACAATAGGCAGCGATAGTCTACATGAACTTAGTAATGAGAGTGGTGTCAAACTTTGCTATGTCAAAAGATCTAGTTGTAAAGAGTACAAAATTTCCACACCGTGATATTCATAAATACACTTGGACTTCTCCAGATGGGAACACACACAATCAAATAGATCATGTTTTAGTAGATAATAGAAGGCAGATAAATGTAATTGATGTGAGGTCATTCAGAAGAGCAGATTGTGACACTGACCATTATCTGGTGGTAGCAAAAGTGAGGGAGCGGCTTTCAATAAGTAGACGAACAAAGCAAAATTTCGATACAGAAAGATTTGATTTGAAAAAATTAAGTGAGGGACAGGCGAAGGAAAATGTCAAGTTGAAATTTCGAATAGGTTTCAAATTTTAGAGACGGATGAAGATAATGAAAGTGTGGACATCAACAGGGAGTGAGAAAATATCAGAGAGTAACAAAATTTCAGCCAAAGAAAAACTAGGATACTACAGGAGAAAGCAAAATAAACCGTGGTTTGATGAAGAATGTTCCAAATTAGTAGATCGACGGAACCAAACAAAACAAATGCGGATAATCTATGTAACGTGAGACGTGAGGCTAGTAGAACCTTTAGGAATAAGAAAAGGGAATACCTGAAGGGCAAAATTGCTGAACTTGAGACAAATAATAAGGAAAAAAATATCAGAGACCTGTACAGAGGCATTAATAACTTTAAGAAAGGATATCAACCCCAGACTAATTTGGTAAAGGATGATAGTGGCAATTTGCTTGCAGATCCAATAAAAATTGTGAATAGGGGGAAAAATTTCTTTAGCGAGCTCTTAAATGTTCATAATACTGGTGATATTAGACAGATTAAAATGCATACAGCGGAACTGTTGGTGCCAGAACCTAGCTTAGATGAAGTGAAACTAGCCATTGGGAAGTTGAAAAGTTATAAAGCTCCAGGAATTGATCAGATTCCGGCCGAATTAATTAAAGCAGGTGGCAAAGGGTTGCATATAAGGATCCATAAGCTTATTCAGTTAATTTGGGATAAGAAAGAGATGCCACATCAATGGAAGGAATCCATAATTATTCCTATTTATAAGAAGGGGGACAAGACTGAGTGTGGTAATTACCGAGGAATATCGCTGCTATCAACCTCATACAAAATTCTATCCAACATTCTTTTGGCAAGATTAACCCCATATGCGAATGAAACTATTGGGGATCATCAGTGTGGGTTCAGACGAAACAGATCAACGATTGATCAGATCTTTTGCATTCGTCAGATACTAGAGAAAAAATGGGAGTTCGGTGGGACTGTACATCAGTTATTTATAGATTTCAAAAAAGCCTATGACTCTGTGAAGAGAGAAGTGCTATATAATATTCTTATTGAATTTGGTATACCAAAGAAGCTAGTGGGTCTAATAAAAATGTGCTTAAATGAAACCTGCAGCAAAATTCGAGTAGGTAAATATGTATCTGAGACATTCCTCATCAAGAACGGTCTAAAACAAGGAGATGCTTTGTCTCCCTTGCTCTTTAACTTTGCGCTAGAATACGCCATCAGGAAGGTCCAAGGTAGGCAGGAGGGTTTGCAATTGAACGGGACACATCAGCTATTGGCATATGCTGATGATGTTAATTTATTGGGGGACGATATAAATACAATAAAGAGGAACGCAGAAGTTTTACTAGAGGCTGGTAGACAAGTGGGGCTGGAAGTAAATTCAGAAAAAACTAAGTACATGTTAGTATCTCGTCATCAGAAGACAGGCGGGCAAAATTATCTTAGGGTAGCTAATAAATCCTTTGAAAGGGTTACAAAGTTCAAATATTTGGGAACAACAATAACAAATCAAAATGATACTTGTGAGGAAGTTAGGAGGAGACTAAATTCCGGAAATGCTTGCTACTTCTCAGTCCAAAATATTTTGTCTTCCCGTCTGATTTCTAAGAACCTGAAAATTAAAGTATACAAAACAATAATCTTGCCTGTTGTTTTGTATGGGTGCGAAACATGGTCTCTCACTCAGAGGGAGGAACACAGATTGCAGGTGTTTGAGAATCGGGTGTTGAGGAGGATATTTGGGCCTAAGAGGGAAGACGATGGGGCGTGGAGAAAACTGCACAATGACGAGCTTAAAAATCTGTACTGCTCCCCCAGTATTGTGAGGGTGATTAAGTCGAGAAGAGTGAGATTCGGACATTAAGCTTGAGAATAAAAGGTAGATATTTCTTCTCATTGTGCGTTTTTTTAACTTTGTATGCAAATTTAAAGCAGTCCCGCTACACGCCATGTAGGTCGCTTGGGGGAGATGCGATATAACTCCTACTCATTCCAGATCTCGGCACTAGATGGGGGTGAGTGTTCAGCTTCACGCTCCGGCCGCGCTTTACCCCCGGGAAAGGACCCCAGTACCTATTGGACAGGAGACTGGATTATCCCCAGAGCCGGTCTAGACTCGGGCTATTCGAAAAATCCTGTGGCCCTGACGGGGATCGAACCCCAGTCGTCTATCCCGTACCTAGTCACTATACTGATGGGGCTATATGAACTAACAAACTCAGGAATTTGTTATCTAGATCGAGGACGAGGAAGTAGATGTACAGTAATAAAATGGCGTCATTAGAGTAAGGCATATTATAGCTGTGGACCGCAATCTGCTGGTACCAGAGGGCCACGGCCTCTGTTCTGAGATCTAAACAAGTGTTTAAATGGTTGATTATTCACTCAGTGCAATTAACATGCAAGAAGGATAAAGTCTAGAAGTAACTAGCGCGGATAATCTTGAGACAGACGTTGAGAAGTAAAGGCGGTAATGAGACAATGAAGATGCAAATACATGGGATTTCATGTTCCAGCGTCTTTCTGGGTTGTAACGCCGTCTAATCTTGTAGAAATTTAAACATCGCTATGATGATGAGGGTAACAAGTACGTCTGAAAAATTCTACTAACTACACGGCGCAACATCCGAGAAGACAACCATATTCATAAGAATATAATCTTGCAGGAGGAGAGGCATATCAGTCTATGGAGACACCTAAAATGAAGATCGCATAACGCCTAAGCAAAAGAAATCTGTAAATTTTAACGACCCAGAAACAGATGTAATTGTTTCGGAAATAGGATAATATCCAAACCTTGAACCTGGAACAAGACGAAAGATTAATTTAAAATAAATGTGCCAGGGTCGTCGTGAATCGTGCTGTTTCGACCTAGGTGCCATCATAACGAGTGTACGGGCGGAAAAGACACAAAATGGGGGCTCCTACAAACTCTGAATGAACCATTCATGAGATCAGTTAATGTATCTGACTTATCCCGTTATCAATACGATAACGTAAGAGAATAATTCCCTAGATTTGACTGCAGATGTTATGTACGTCCTAAACAACACGAGTTCAAAGAGGCGAATCTTGGGAGCGTTTCATAAGTAAGATTAGTTCAATCAAGAATGCCCTTGAGGACACATATCCAAGTCCTGAGCTGGAAATTTTGGTCACAGAGCCCTTGGATTTTCTGGTTGTATAACACTTGGGAGGGGAGGGTGAGGGAAGGGATAATGATTCGTTGTTTAATTAGTTACTTCAAACAGCTATACATTTGTTAATGCCCTTGTGAACCAGCGGTTTGCTGGCAATGGCACGCGCTCGTGTCGCCGTAAAAAGTATACCCGCATGTCCTGCGACAGGAGTTAATACTTCTTGATCATTAAAATGTATTTAACGTTCAGGTGTACCGTCAAAAGCAAGATCAGGCAAAGTTACACATGTGCTTAAGAAATACGTCATAAGTGTTTATATGGGGAATAAAAGTAATAATGAATACATTCTAGACATCAGCACTACACAGATGGAGGTTAAGTCCATGGCTTCTTTTCACAGGCCTAAAGAGTGTCTGGTACCCGACTTGGACGAGGCTCGGTAGATTTCACTTGTGGTCACCTTAGGGTGATGAAGAAAAGCAGAAGAAAATGGATTCTGAAAATTTTAAATTAATCCAAAACAGAATCGTGTATTTTTAAACTCTAATCTGTGACAAGTTGATATAAGGTAAAGGACCAGTATTTTGGAAAGTACCCTGTTTTAAAATTCAGGACCGAAATAGATGATCTCTTCAGAAAATCTTCTAGTACAAACACGGATCTAGTCAACGAAGTCTATGAGTTCTGTTGACTGACTGAGCCGTGTAGTCTTGTAGTATTTTACTTACGTTTCGGAGATGATTGCTGCTTCCATCATCAGGAAATTTTCAGACTTACAAATTCTTTGTATGCACAAAATGAATATGAAAGATCTAACAGCAAGTTTTCAACTCTAAAATTAGAGTCTATTGAATGCACCGCCAAGAAATTTGGTGCTAAAAATCTACACCAAACGGTGTCGGGGTGTTTTAATTTTCTTTCATATCAAGCCAATATAACATCGATTTTATACGAAGCTGAACTGAAATATTATATCAGTTTTCTCAAAAACAATTTATCGTACAGTGCGTTCATTGATAAAGTTAAACGCAACTGTTGCTCACAGGAAACAGTTACCGTGGTCTGATTTGTGTTCACGATAAACCGGAACACAATTGTTACAGGAATCAGCATCTCTTATCAAAACAAATAAAGTGAATTTCATTGTTTTTATAGAGAGATACTCGACTCGTATCGAGAAGACCTTGTAGCGTTTGGCGATGAGATATGTATTTCCAGCCGGAAGCCATTAAGTGACAGTTGCTTTCAACTTTATCAGTTAACACACTGCAGAAAGAAGATTACGAATAGCACAACATACGGATCTCATTACGATCTACCGAATATTTCAGACAATGGATTAAAACTTATTCATATTCGGGAGGTCCAGAGTTCAAATCTCAGCTGAAAACTATCCTGAAATATGCTACTTGTTGTCTTTACGGCTTACAGAAAAATGCCGGAATAGTAACCGCTTCTTTCCATACCTTTCCCAATAAATTATTTATTAATTATACTATCATTCCACGCTATAATATACATATATAATATATATATGCTCTAAATAAGCTATTCAACTAAACATTCAACATAAATATAAACTCGTTAATCGGGAATTCTACCCTAACAACCAAAACACTGTTCTGATCAATAACAAACATCTTAATTCTCATAACTTGGACGTCAGAAGACTACGGTGAATTTAAGCACCACAAACTTTTATTAGAAAAGTAAGACCGCGCTACTAAAAACATCGTTAATTAGCAACAAACTAAACAATTCGACGGAGCAGAATTTTCTTTATGAAGCTGATAATAGTACACTCAGATTGTAAAAAAAACCCACTTTGTATGGCACCCAAATATTTATTACTGTGTTCACAAGAAGCCGCCACTGGTCCCTATTCTTAGCCGGATGAATTGAATTCACACCCCATAAATCCATTTTTATAAGATCCATTTTAATATTATTTTCCCATCCACGCCTAGGTTTTCCGTGTAGTGTCTTCCCCTCAGGCTTCACAACGAATTTTTTTTACGCATTTCACATTTCCCTATGCGCTATATGAGCCGCCTATCTCATCCTCTTTAACTCAATTACCGTAACATTATGTAGCAAAGAGTGCTAAGGTCGTTCCCAAAAGTATGATTTTTTTAACATGTAGAATAATTTATTAGCTACCGTATTAAATCGTTTGGTAGACAAAAAGAGAATAAATAAATAATCATTAAAATTCACAACTTTCGTCGGAAAACTATTTTATGATGGCTGTGTTCTAGGTTGTAGCGCCGTATAGCCTGGTACAAGTTTAACATTTAACGTCGTTTCAGAGGTCCTTACTGCCTCCACAATCAGGGCATCAAATACCAATTAATTCGATACATTCTGTTTAAAATATAATAAAATACGAAGTAAAATAATTTCTGATGCTATTGAGTATGCAAATTCCCATAGACAGCTTACAACACAGAAATACACCTGTCGTCTTCAGTTCTGAAAAGAAACATAATTTTCATTGATCGTTTTATCAAGTAGACGTAACGTGACATAGCATCGCTTAAACTCACCGAAGTAATTCGCTGGAGTAATGTTGTATCTAAGCGTCGTTTCGTGGCAATGTTTTAAGAAAATACCATTTTATTTTCCTGGTATAAGCCTTTATTAACGAGCCTTCTGTCTACTGACAATACTAATTTCAACTTAGGCCTCTCTGTGGCTGGACGTACTATTAGCAAGAACTAAGTTTTATGACAATAGCTGACTCATTTTCCAATTAGTATGCTCAACAATGTCCTTGACTAAGGCATATTTGATATTTAGATGATGTCTCGGTTGCTTTCGTTATTTTAAGACTAGATTCATTAATTTTTTTTATTTTAATAATACTAGCAACATTCCGATCGAACCTGTGACCTTCTGAATAACAGGCTACGAGACTAGCTTAGCTGGTTTAGTTGTAGAATGTAAAACAACATGGCGGCTCTGCGAAATTTTTCTTTTATCGTTCAATTTGACGGCAATAAGTAATAGATCATTGGAACGAGTAATATGGAATTTTATATGTATTCAGATTATAAACATTCCTACAAATAATATAAAATTTGTTATTTACTAATTAACATATATAAACACTGTAACAATGCAAATCTTCGAGATTATTCTTGGCAAATGAAAAACAGAAACAATCCAGAGAATAATTCAGGCTTCAAAAAAATAATAATAAATTTACTGGTATACTGCAGCCACCAATTAAAGAAACTTTAGCAAAAATCTGTAACACACACACACAATTGCAAGTATTAATAATTTCTGACTCGAGTAACACTCAATGTTATTATTATTTATGCAAAAATATTGCTTTGATACACCAAAAGCGTCTATTCACACTAATTATCTAAGTATGTACGTTGGCATTTTGTTGTGAAATAAAACTCGATTGGGCTATGGATGAAAATACAAGTTTGCTTTATAAGGAATGAGAGAAGTGGATTAGCACAGTGTACCACTTTTATTTGAGAGGGATAAGGAAGGAAGATGCCCTCTGTATAGAACTGAAGACGATTAAAACTCGTGAATAGAAAGTGGCCTATTATTAATAACGATATACAATATAAGAGGATGACAAATTGAAGAACTAATAAATAAAGAAAATACCTGTATACAATTATAGGTAAATGACAGAATAAAATCAGTAATATTTAACTGGAGATACGGAAGTGGGGAGTGGAATTATAGTAAAAAGAATAAATATTGTTTAGTAACAGAATAAATAAAGCAACTATAGTTAGTTATATTACAACTGTGGACTGTAAAAACCTGGTGTTATTCGAGGTCAGTCGTTTGTATTAACACTCGATAAACATCAAACGTAAAAATATAAACATTCAAAAACGCGTTCGTCCTCTTATCAGGCCATCATCACTGCCATCTTCATTTAGTAAACCATATTTGATTAAAATATACGATTACAAGTCTACAACACTTGAAATTTTAAGACATTAAAAAACCTTAAAGAACCTTACTGCACGTCAAGATGAATAAATCGTGAAGATATCTGTCTTCTGGGTTGTTACGCCGTGTAGTATGGTAGATGTTTACCAACGTTTCGGAGGTCATACTGCCCCCGGCATCAGGGTGACGAGTGAGCCAATTGAGTGGAGAAGGCTAGGTGAGTGGTTTTCACCATCTATCTTCATACTCACCGCTGAGAAAACCTCAAATCTTACATGAGTAAATCATGTTCATTGTAATAGTTATAAACTTCGTTAGATCAGTGCTTATATAATTAGGATTTGAAGTTCTCACGGGTGACGGAGACAGCAAGGATCTCTGAAACGTCGGAAAACTTCTACCAGACCACACGGTGCTAGCCAGTAAAACAGCCATGGTATGTTGTTTTTTCTCTCAAAAAACAAAAATCGAAGCGATTTCAGGAACAGAGTATGCCGACATTGTATTCGCTGTGCAGAGCTATAACGTCCACCCCCCCCCCCCCCCCCCATAAGGAAACTTATCGCACGCTGCAGGAAACAACTGAAGGCGCGTGCCTACTCATTTCCATACATGAGGGTAGTCGTTATTATGGGACAGGTGTTGTCTTGTCTTAATGCCCAGTAAGCCACCTGAAAAAAACTTATCGCCAGGACTTGTTTGATTTTGTCTCACAGCACGTGGATGTCTCAACGGTATTTTTCCCCGCTCAATTCTCTCTTTCCTTAACGATATATTCTCATTCAGCTCAATGCTACTTTAATTTCTGTGCCATCATGGTATTATAACGTACGATTCGTTATAAGATATGGAGTTTTAGAAGTGTATATAAGACCAAGAAATCACATACAATATTAAAAACGTAACCAAAATATTTAATAAATATAAATGTCAATGATTATGAAACAAGAAGAGGGATGAATTGTAGAATGCTTGATGTTCTACTCAAAACTTGTTACCTGTCAAATTTACAAAACTCCGACGAGCAGGACATACAAAAAATAATCATCAGTTGTGTTATACAGGTGACCCTCGTTATACGCGTTTTCGCATTCAGCATTTTTGCATATCCGCGATTTTGCGGCTTTGCTTCAGTATCACGAGGAGCATCCATATCCTATCCGCAGCAGCGGTAGAAAGTGCTTCGCAGGCCCACCGACTAGCACGACCGTTTTGGCTACAGAGATTGCAAAATAAGGCCTCTCGTGGTGTGTTAATCAGAAAATCCTCAGGAATATGGTATGTCTCCCGTATATGGGTTTTCACGGCGATTCGTAGGAACACAACACACGAGTATAACGAGAGTTACTTGTATTTTATGAATGTGAAATTTGATTTCTTACTTTAAAAGAAGAGCATCTGATAAAGTTCTCGAAAAAGTACTTCTATCCGAGAACAGTTCAGGACATCCCTTATTTCGCATTCGTAACATAAAGAATTTATTTTTTATTTGTAGTGTTCTATCTGCCGACAGGTCCATATGAACAGGATCCTTCCATCCTTTTCTCGGACTGGGGCCTGTTCATATACGTTCTTGGTAGATGATCCAGAAGTGGTTTGCCATTGCCTTCTTCTGTGTGTGACTGGAGTAATTGTTGGGATGCCACGGAGAAACCGGGGAAGCCCCCGGAGGAAAACTCCGTGTTGCCTAGACCACGGCCTTGCCCAACACAAGTTATAAATTCGGGCACCGCCGGGAATCGAACCCGAGACCCCAGGATTACAAGGCCAGCGTTCTAACCGCTAGACCACCGTGGCACGGTAACATAAAGATATCAAAATTAAATATAGGAGCCTTCGATTGGTTGGGCATGTAGCTAGTATAAACATTCGTGGCATACATGCAGAATTTTGGTGAGAGAACCTCTTAATAAACTTTTATTTGGAAGACTGAGAAGAAGAGGGGAAAAGTTTTAGCTATATCAAAACGTAGGTTGTGGTTATTTGAGGTGGCAAAAAGGTGTTTTGTCTCAGAGTCTAAATATGATGGATAATTAATTTTACATTACATTCATGTGTTGCAATCTGGATCTATTGGCTTTAGTAAATCACATAGCCTTCTTCAGGAACTCTATTCAATGAATATTTTGAAAACAAACCACACATATGTCAGTTATTTAGCACTTGCGTCATTTTTATTCCAAAATCACTTTGAGCAAAGGACCACATTATACCATTCTAATGTTTTGTGATAATATTACATTTGAACATTATCTACCGTCTATTTCTCAATTATACTAATTATAATTACAAGAATTACAAAATTAAAAGTGCTTAGATTCAGTGCTTTCACGAAACTGACCATGATTCCGCCTTGAGGTAGGAGGTAAAAAATGTACCTTGATATACACACTCTATAGGGCCCGTTACACACAACTAATCTTCATCACTGAGTATAGAATCAGTAGAAAAGAGACGTTTATAAATAACAATCCGTTCTTTATGGGAGCTGAGCGGTAATGTACCACAAACTTTAGCGGTCCAGATGAATTACCGGTACCAAATCTCGTCGCAGCGTAATTTAAGATCTTCCTCAAACAAACAAAGTGACTGCACCACTGCACTGCATATAGAGTGAAACATCATCAAATGTAGTTAGCAAAGCTATCATTCGACCAGCGATGTGTTTTTCGATCACCGAGAAATAAATCAACTATCGCAATTTTAGTCTTGAGCGCCCAATTACTCATAATTTACATCTATCTACTGACTACTTGTTACAACAGCAGAACGAAACCGGGTCATCTGTGGGAACGACAATCTCTTAATATTTTCGGTGTTTCGTCCCGTTATTGTCATTCTGTTCTTTAATCCTTTTAACTGGCATTTCGATTCTTTGACTTGTCTCGTTTTTGGTTTTCTGGTACATCATTCTTCTCTGCTCCTTCATACTTCCACCGCCGTCATTATTCCCATAAGCAGTGTGGATTCCTATGAGCCGCCTCATCTCGTGATGAGCTAAACCATTCTTTCCAATCACAGGTTTACCTATGGTAGTCAATTACTAATCACCGTGACTTAAACAGTGGTTGGGCTGATCGTAATCAGTGCTAAAAAAGTAGTATCAAACTGGTACATATCAGTGCAGGACTGAAATTTAATGACTATATACCAACCAAAAGTGGGCCTATACAACATCAATCTTCAGGAATAAAGTTACCTGAACCCTGAATATGGAGACAGTACGTTCCTCCTTAACGTTCGTATCTACCTAGAAGACCACGCGGTATCATAGCTAAGAAGAGAAACGATATCTAGAGATATCTTGACCGCCGTGAGAAACTCAAATCTTCAATATTGCTATTTAAACTTTCATAGACACCGAAGTTACTGAAGGATAAAAAACATTTTTCGTACATCTGTTATGATATGAGGTAAGTCGCGCCAAAACATGCATAAAGATGTTTCATTCTCTTCTCTTCTCTTCTCTCTGTCGTAAGATTGGGCAAGGGATAAAGACTTCTTGAACGTTGGCACATGCGAACAAAAGATGCGAAGATGCTTAACCTAGATCCGTGGTAGATAGCGTATGGATGGGGGTTAAGATTCGTACTTTTGCTTTTGATATCTTTTGTACAACTGTGAACAGTCTGCAAGACATAAAACTGTTGTTATAAAACGGTCCAAAGGCAGCAGTGACTCGTGTGTTGATTGGAGCACGGGGAAAGGCAGGTGGACCAACAGAATATCTCACACCTTTCCTCGCACAGACTGAATTATACCCTCATACGTCAGTCTCGTTTCCACGACGAAAATAAATGTTACATGAAGTGCGTCTATCTGCCCATAAAAGCAAATCAAACGTAGTAAACTGAAAACTATGCAGCTGTATTTTCTTATATGAGTAGCTTATCTTTTACTGAGGCTGTAACGAGCCGGTATAGTAAGTGGCTACGAACTAGATAACTGAGGTTTGATTCCCGGAGAATACAGAGATTATTCTCCTCACGGTCACAAAAACAAAGTCCATGGGTCCACCCAATCTCCTTCGAATGTGAGCTCAGTTTAAACAGACCGGAGCGTGAAGCTGGACACTCACATCCATCTAACATCAAGGCTGATAATGTGTTTAACGTTATACCCACAACTCCCGCACGTCTTCATGGTGTGACATTTGACTCCGGAAAACTAATTTTTTTAGAATAAATGATTTCGAAAATATACCACTCAGGAGAAGTTTCCAAGTTATTAGATTAAGAGTAACAGGGATACATAAAACAAAATTGTGAAATTATTAAAAAATTTCCCTTCATCATATGCAGTGACGAGGGACAAGAAAGTAATAAACGTGTGGGGGGGGGGGTGAGAAAGCAAACTTTTAATTAGGAAATTTCATAAAAGCAGAGTACTCTTCAACGAAGGAATGACAAGCACGTTTTCAAGGAAAACCTTATACCAAGGTGTCAGTTACAAGGACACCAAGCCTTTAAGGCCCTCTATCCGAAACGTCATCATTTTTTTAATTTGTGACTTTACAGATGTTGCTTCATCACTGCAAACATATAACGTAACATCTGGGTGGCCATAAATTTAAAACTGATCACTCGTGCTTAGAAGCAGTAGTGAAAGGGATGTTCAATGAACAGATATATCTCTGACTATTATGGCTGGGATAGAAATCTAATCCAATTGTACGGTAAGTGTTTAAGTCTCCACGAGAACTAATTTAAAATAATTTACGAATCATACAATGACTTTGTACAGTATTATCCACAGGCCTATTCAGTATTCAGTGAATCGGTTGCAAGTTACATGCATTAGAAACGTATGCTCTGAGACATTACGTTCGTGTCAGTCAGTACACTTTGCATGTTTGAATTGTCATTCGCTAGTAACGGTGATGTGTGTGAAGTCGTCTCAAGGTCACAGTTGGTCTGTACAGAGTTGCATTTGCAAATCAGTATTACTAAGATTCTTAATAAGCAAACAAGGCAGGCAAAGACAAATTATTCATGCGCCCTGAAGCACAGAGAAACTAGTTCGGAGACTGCACGCTGCAGAATACCATTAGAACAGGGGTATCCACAACCAGCTTACATATCCTGTAGTAGAAGCCAAAAGTTTAACACCGCCAGCAATAAAGCTCGACATTACAGGCACAATCCTAGGCCAGTTCCAATCCTTTAAAAATACAATAATATTTGTAAGACTTGAGGTTCTCACAGCGGTGAGTATGAAGATTTCTGTCTTCTGGGTTATTGCGCTGTGTAGTCTGGTCGATTTTAACCAACGTTTCAGAGGTCATACTGCCTCCGTCATCAGGGCGATGAATATTCAGAAGACAGAAATCTTCACAATAATATTTATTTTGAATCTCTTAAATTCTAAACAAACTTAGTAATATTTTAATATTATCTAACTCCTGGCTGCTACATTCCGTAAAACTCACTTAACTATTTAGAATCAGTCCTATACGAAGGTTATAAATTATGCAAAAGAATTGCATAAATATCTGTAACGTTTATGGTTGAAATGTTAAAATTAAATCTGGCAGCAAAAAGCGACTTGCAGTAAAGTCAACATTGACTGACACGAGCACCTTGACAGGCTAAATTTATGTACATGATGGCATATATATATATATATATATATACTTTATACACCCGATTCTTCGTCCTGCCAGCATATCACGATCTGTATATACACTAACTATTGTAAACGATTTCAATATCAGATCACCATAAGACAGTCCAGAAAAAAACATTCAAAAAACCTCATATTCAGAGCAGGATTCAAACCCGTGGCCCAGTGTTTCAGTCGGTTCTTCTACTTAATAGTGTATAAAGTAAGGTCATTTAAGATTAGGATCCACTTATAATTGTATAACGCAACTTGACACGACCTGAAGATGGCTGTCTACTGGGATGTAGCGCCGTGCATTACTTTACACGCAAATGTTGTTAAAAAGAGAAAAAAGCTTAAGGGAGACCCTTAACAACAACTGTGTAGGTCGGGACATTGGGAAAATGGCGGAAAACAATAAAGAAATAAAGAAAACAGTAAATAAGAATCAGAAAAAGAGAAACAAGTAAAGAAGAAGGAGAAGAGGGTGGACGATGAGGTAAAAAGGAGGATGATAAAATACAAAAAAATATTTATTTATCATCTCCATACCTTCATTTCAGAAACCTCTCTGTTCCTAACAATTTCAGTCTCAACACTTAAGGAAGACTGGTCTAAAATTACATGCTTTAATTAAAATCAGTGTAACACATTATCACTGACCTCTGAATGCATAACTGCATTCTTTATGTGATGTATGCAGCACGAAGAAATGTTCGTACATACGCAAATAGTTTTCCAATGAGCAGTTTTTTAAATATCAAACTGTTACCATTTTAGGACAAGATCCTGGATTAAATGACATACTTCCACACTTTTATTAACTACTATTACCTTTACCAATGAAGATAACAGAACATGTAATATCTTTATCATGATGTACACCATATTCGGCAGATAGTTAGGCAGAATACTCAGCAATATAACGTGATAAAACAGCACATTCACATAATCAAGATCGAAATATTGTGAAATTTAACTGCTTCATAATAAGTTTGAAAGAACTAAATCGAACATTAGCAAGTAAACGAATATGCTAACAAATGAAAATACTCTGCACTATTATATCTGCATTTTGTACAGAGCTTACACACAAATCATTATTCAAACCATTATCTGAAAACACTTGGAACACTGATCAAAACGTTTAGTATTAATTATGACTTACTTGCATAGTCTTCAATGGGTGTCTGTTTCAGCAAACTGATCACAAATCTTAGAATGCTAATGCTGATAACCTGTTATTAAGAAATTGCAAGAGGAACACAAAAAACACACTTATTTACACAAAGCTTGAAAACCGGACTCTCTAGACACGCCATCTTTCACTGAAGTTGAGTACCAACATGGCACACCTAACTGCGCCAAGTTTAAAATCATTCTACAAATAGCTTACTCTGTAACACAATGTTTAATTTGAGAAGAGCCTTCAGTATGTATTATCTAAGGGTGATGACAATGTTGAATTCCTTTTACCGATGACATATTGGACACCGACTCCACTTCATCAGATATGCCTGTTTGATACAATGGATTTGAGCCAATTTCCGTCCTCCAGTGACATTTGTCTCTAGAGCCTAATGGTTAGTGTATGGATTCGTTCCAAATAGTCGTCAATAAACTTAAAATAAAATAATTTGGTCATTATATTAATAACTAATGACCTCAAGACGAGAGTCAGTTCAACTTCTAACACTTCTCGTGTATATCAATTTATCTCAGAAACGGACAAGATAATAACACTGGCATGCCTTAGAGTCTTAACCCAGTCGCTGTCTTATGAAAACTCTAACTTTTTTAATATCTTACTTATTTTTGTTAAATAATAAAAACACGAAGGAACATGTCCAAAAATACGTCATATTAATAACACATCGCCGTTACAACATTTTAGACCACCAGATTTTCTCACGGTGGTAAATATATCAGTATCTAATGTATAAAGTGAAGCTTTCGCGGTGACTGAAGATGATGAAAGACTCTCGGGTTACAAGCCGCGTCAGGTTCACATTGGTCAGCGCGAAACAAAGCAACGGACGGGCCAAGAACAACACGATTCTACTACGTGCCATCCATCGCAAAGCGCGCTACAAAGGACCAGATTTGTTACACAGCAGCCCTGAGGATGAGAACAGAGACTGTTCCCGAAACGTTGGCAGAAGATATGGTTTATTCACCGTTCATCCACCTGATGCGGCTTGTAGCCCGAGAGTCTTTCACCAATATAAAATCTAGTTTTTGAAAAATTTTGTGGTTCTTCAAATATGCAAACAGGAAAATATTCTGACACACAACAATATTTATTCTATTAAAAGTAAAAAAAAATGTTACGGCAACATGTTTCGATCCCTTAATAACATCTTCAGGCCCCTATAGATAACGTATTTTGCTCTGCAGCAGAATCACATAAAGTTAAAATAGTCAGAAAAATTCATATCACAGACGATGTTCTGTATTCTCGTCATTCAGTTACTGAGCTATTCAGCGTACTTGTCAAATTAATTAAAATAAATTTAAAAAGTTGTGAAATTATATGTAGGGTACATTAAATTCTCGTTTAGGACAAATCATATTTCTACGTAAATAAAAGACATACACAAAAAGCAAATTCCGAATTATAGAGGGTCAGATTTATTAAGATTTTACTGTGCAGATTGAAAATCTAAAGAGCTCACATGCTATGCTCTCTGGAATGTTATAAATAAGAACTGATTCTGAAACAATTAATCTTTTTGAAATCTTTGGACGAATAATCTGACAAACCCAAAGTCTCTAACTATATAGGCATCACAGAACGACGCAGACGCAAATTTAGGGCGCAACTGGTTTCGAAAATGCAACCCAGTATCTGAACTGTAAAAACAGACAGATTAAACAAAATCCCCACGTAATTATTTTACTTCGTAAAAAACAACCTTAACAAAACTTTCACCCTTAGTGAAGGTCTTTGAGCACAAAATATTCAGAGAACCTTTTTAATAGGAAATACAGCCATTCCCCCCCCCCCCCCCCCCACACCCC
>NW_019059569.1:850839-868644 GCF_000696155.1 Zootermopsis nevadensis
TGGTAAAGCGACCATATAATATAAAATAATTTAAAAGTCGTCAGTGAACCGCAGATAATCATAACAGCAGAATTGTACAATTTATTATGCGCGTAAACAGGTTAAAAGATTTCTAGAACGTAACAGTAAAGTTTAAGCAGTAACTGCATACATGGTATTTTATAATCTTCATTCAAGAATTGGTAGTTGGTAGTTGAGCTGATGAAAAAATCAACTGTTTCTATAGGACCTGTGTTCTTAAAAACTGATCACTGGACTCTATCCATAGCCAGCTCAATTGAGTCTCAAAGTTCACACACAACGAGGACGCGTTAAAAAATAATACCGCCATTACATTCTTAAAAGAAAAAGAAATCCACTCAGTGGTATCAACTAAACTGCGAACCCTCAATTTAACTTTCTTGCGATGTTTTATGAAATGTTGTAATAGTTCTACTGCTACTACAGATCTCAGTTGTGAAAATGGAGAAGAGATTAACCGTATTACACTGTCCAGGCATGCATTTATCTGATTTCCAGCTTCTTCCGAAACAGAGGGAACATCTCAGATAACATCACTATTTGTCAAACGATGAAGTCAAGTCAGCGGCGAATATGTGTTTCCGTCAAAAAGACGCAGTTTTAAGATTATTGATTCATAAAACTACATAAACGTTGCAGAAATTGTGTGGACGGCAGAAATGATAAAGTTTATAGGATTTCAGACTTTCGCGGCGAGTACAATCAATAAAATCTTCTCGGGCAATCAGCCGTGTTACCTGGTTACCGTAGTAAACCGACGTTTCGGGAACAAACTCTGTACCCATCTTCAGGTTTCTGATGTGACTGGATCCTCGGAAGCCGCCTGTGTAACAGGGATGGGAACAGAGTTTTCCCGAAACGTCGGTTTACTACGGTAACTAGCTAACGCGGCTGATTGTCCGAGAAGATTTTACTGATGATAAAGTTTATATCAAAAATTGTGATTAAATTACAGAATTAAGTTCAAGAAGAGTACGCGCTTTGTTTCTATGAAATATTCACTATTTAATCAAGGAAGAGGAAGTATTATTTCTCAGCGCGCCTTCCTCGTTCTTGACAATCCATTTGATACTATTTTCCCATCTACATATATGTCTCTCACATAGCCTCATTCATTCAGATTTCATGACCAAAACGTTATACCAATTTCTCATTTCTCCATGCGTGCTATATGCAGCGCGAAATCTCGTGCTTTCTCATTTAATTATAATATCTGCCAGGCGAGGTGTACAAGTAACAAAATTCTCTGTTATGGAATTTTCTACTTTCTCCCATTACTTTCTGTCTCGTACGTCTGAAATGCATAGCTAACCAAAAAATTTTATATATTCTTGTCAAAATTAACCTTCCTCATTTAATTGTTCTCACGATACAAAACCAAGAGTAATGAAGCTAATGTATAATTTAATCAAATTCCCCGTCACTTTATATCGCTTGGATGTAAATATCACTATATTAATTCCTCCAGTGCCCTCAATTTATGTTTGTTGTTGCATTCTTGCGTTAATTAACAATATATTAACAGTACATCTTAGTGATTTGCATAATGGTAAGTTTTAGATGATGTGAAAAGAAACTGTCGTAACATATTTTGTGTTACTACGGCAGCAGCAAAGAGAGAACTAACTGAAGAAAACAACGGAAAAATCTCATTGACAATAACCGGTCTGTGGACCGAGGTTTAAACCCGGTGTCTACGAAATACGCGGTAGTAACGCCAGTCATATTTCGTTTTAGCCCTCGTTGTTTCTGGGCACATTCCCAGTAATTCTTTAAAACCACAAAACTTCTTCTGCAACCCAAATGAGATTCAAACCGGTTACCTCTAAAACGTCCATCAGACTGACCTTATTTCAAGGTAAAAGATGGTGTGATGCAAACCGTATACTAGTGCATCCACGCGTAAGGCAGACAGGTCCAACAAAATATCCGACAATTTATCGAGGGCTGACTTTGCAAGTGATATTAAATCACAGACCGAATTATAATCCATGGTTTATCTTCGTGTAGAGAAAAGGAAAGCTTGAATCCTTACGCTTTAAAAAAACAAGTTATAATTGCATTGGTATAAGTAAGCCAAGGTAGACTAGTTGAATTTCGCGAATGTAGATGGCAACACCTGGCCACCCGAGGAAAAAACCAGTAGCCATTGGTAATCTCGGATCACCTGCCCTGATTTAATCAAGGTGTCAATAAAGTAAATGCAGGAACGTGGCAGACAGTAGCCACAGGCCAAATATTGGCTTCCTATTGGCAGCCAGACGGGGAATTATACATGAACGTGTTTCATGAGAAGGAATTTTTCCACTTATTATGACTCCGAAAGTAAGAAACGGATTTAAAATTACTTTGGAGCTACGTCAATAATTACTAACTGAAACCAATTTCGTTTCATATCAATTAAATACAAGTCCTGTCTGTTTATTGTAAGATAAAACTGGAATTTCTCAGCAGTAATAAAAGTGAAGTGAAGTAAATTCTTAAAGAGCGATCAACTGTGCCAACGCCAAGTTAAAAGTAGACGTTTCGGAGAACTGTCCTGTCCCAATTATCATGGACGATGTGGACTACATCAACCCCAATTATGGAAAACTGGCGTTTCAGCAAGCTGCTATGTGGGCGACATCAGTCCTGATGTTAAAGACAGACTTGGCTAATCGCTCGAGAAAAATTTAGTTCATTCACTCGCCGTGAGATCTTCAAATACACACGAAATAAAATTTGTTTAAACCAGTGAACGTTAAACAAAGGAGTCTTACAAGGAGATAAAGTGTGAATTTATGTATTGTGAATACGTTTTATGTAATGTTCGTTGCGGTTACAAACATAAAAATGTTTTATTAATAATTAATTTATGGTCTGGTCGGGTTTTAAGTAGCGGTTACTTATATACGTGAGCCGGGTAGCTCAGTCGGTATAGTGAGTGAATGGCTATGAACTGGGCAATGGGGAATTGATCAGCGACGGAGGTAAAGGATTGTCTTCTAGTCTCTGCGTCCAGAACGGCTCTGGGGGCGCATCCAGCGCCCTGTCCAATGGGTACAGGGGTCATTTTTCGGGGGTAATGCGCAGCCGAGTCGGGCTGATGACCACCCACCCCATTCTAGTGCCAAGGGTGAGAGAGTAGGAGTAACAGCTCCCACCCTCAAACGTCTACACTGTATATATAATTTGAGGATTTCACAGCGGTAAGTACGAAGATTTCTGTCTTCTGGGTTGTTGCGCTGTGGAGTCTGGTAGATGTTAACCGACGTTTCAGAGGTCATACTGCGTCCGTCATCAGGGCGATGATTCAGTCAGTTTCTCATCGCATTCCAGAAGAGTCCGTGCGGAATATTCGGTAGACAAATTGTCACTTCAGTAATTTGGTGTCCCTGGCAGTCGTCTTTCCATTTATGCTCCCTATGTTGGTACATTACATCAGCTAAGGTTTCTGATACGTCGAACCACCCAGCATATCATCAAAACCTGTCCCCAACTGGGGAGTCACTTCTGACTCTCCGATTTTTATTGTCAGGAAAATGAAATCAAAGAGTAGGTTATCGTGGGCCAGATGTTTGATTCCGTAAGGACAGAATAAATACAAACAGAATTTTTGTGGAATGCTGCCACCTAAAATATGAGGAGATAAGACAGAGCAGTATTACAATAGACTGAAAAAATAAAGAGTGGTCTGTGAGAATGCGAGGTAAATGAAACTTTTAACGATGGCCTTTGTTCATATTAAGGTCGAATCTTAGAATTCTACTAACAGGGATTGTTGGTTTGTTACACAGATGTTGTATGTTGGTAGTTTAGGATACTGCGTAACATAAAAATTCATGACAGGCCTTTTTCAAGAAATCAACCAATGTTAGGGGTCGTGCATTTAGAAGTGTACGTTGGGTTCGATATGATGACCGGTCAGAATGGGTTCAGCTCTTGCAAGCGACCGCTTTAAAGATTTTTAGATAAATTAAGTTACGAGGCTGCAGATTGGATATAACTGGCTTAGAATGATGTCCTTCCTCGGCCTTAGGTAACAGCGAGTTACGAATGCAAATATAAATGACGTAATCCTGTGTTCTTACAATAGTAGCTTTTTTAGATTAGGTTTCTCTTAGACAAAGGCGCAAAAAGGAAAAATAAGTGAGGATGATGTAGTTATACGACAACACAGTTAAAACGTCGATGCATCTTGTATCAGATGATTAATAACCAAACAAAAGTTGACTAGACTTCGAAAGCTTTCACTTATCCAAAGAACAACACGTAATTGAATAAAAGACGAAATACTGTAACCAGAGATTTCAAGGAAAACATCTTAAGAGAAACGCGTGCTACTATGGCAGCACGCTGTTGGACAGAGCAGGTGTCCGACACCAACGCTTGTAGTCAGCTGACATGTCAGTAACACTGTAAAGATACTGAAAATTTGCCACGCTGACTCAGCGGATGCACAAACAATATTTAAACATGTGCGGTTCGAATCTCGTACGGGGTTGAATTTCGTGAATATCTTTTTCACTTTTCCCCTGCTTTCAACTACCCGAAACAGCCGCATTCTTCCCTATATTTCGTAAATTCTCTGGTATATTCGGACTCAGAATAAATGTTAGAATTGTTATAAGTAATTTTGGTAAAACTTGTAAGACCTCTGCATATAGGGGAGAGAAGGGCAGAACGGGGAACTTAATTTTTGGAGGCATGTGGAAGGGACAACAATAAAGATAAACACATGGAGGAACATTATGTGGAATTATAATGATTTATTAGTTTAGTTCTAAAAGTTACAGTTTTTATAAATATTAATTCTTCACAAGAATGTAACTGCCCCATTTTGCCCCGTACCCGGGGCAAGACGTTTGAAAAGTTGCAAGAAGACACAGATTATCTAATAATTATGACGTGGGATATAAAATGATTTAGTATACAATGTAAAATGTCGAAAATTTACAAATTTGAAATCTACTTAGGCCTAATGCAGACCGCACACATGTGCACCTCTTCATCATCGTTGACTATCAAAACCTGCACATGAGTTATGGGCCCATTTTAAGCAAGATGAATACCCGATCCACCCTTCAATAAACTGCGAACAGACATCGCTACATAACAGGCACTTGTCATTTGATCCTCTTCTCTGGGTACCCCATTCTGCCCCGAGTATACTCTTTCAAATTAGGATTTTCCCACCAAAAATTACATCATGAAAATAAATAAAAATTTGTGTTTAGGACTTTCAAGAAAACACCTTCTAACATGCATTATTCAACAAAGTGGAGACGAATAATGAATAGGTTTTACCTTCACTGGAAGTTGAAAAAAAATTGTAAAATGTAGAAGTAAAATCCAGCATGGGTGATTATTTCATAAACTGTAACCACAAAATGGCGCTGACTGACATGGCATGACCCTGTGTTGCATGCTAATGGTATTTCACCCGGTCCCGATAGATCGCAACGCGTTGTAGACGAAATAAAGCCGATACCCTGTTCTGCCTCGTGGCCCCGTTCTGCCCTGGTCACCCCTATACGGAAAACATAACAGAAAAATACTTACATAACGTTGCAGTTACTATGATGTGTGGTCCCCGTTATTCCCCTTAAACCATCCCATTAATAAATGTGCTTCCGACTTTCCGAAATCCGAAGTTCCTCTCCGTGTTAAAAATAATCTTCTACTACTTTCTGTTCAGACTATAATAAATCAAGTCTTAAAAATCTGTCTTCTGACTTTTGCCGCCGTTAAGAATGGTAGAAGATAAAACGTTTCGGATATCCTTGCTGCCTCCGTCATCAGGGCAACGAATAGGTAAGTTACTCATCGCCTCTGAAACGTTGGCAAACTTCTACCAGAACATACAGCGCTACAACCCAAAAGACAGCCATCTTCGGACTTAAAATGTTCTCCGTGTTCGAATCTTTGCTTTCAACGTCCTTTAGAAGTAAAAGGCAAGGGGGTTAGAGGGCTGGGAGGAGTAACGGATGAGCACATAGGCCTAATGTATGTACTATAAGCATTATTTTGTAGCGGGAATAATTTGTGGATCGCTGCCTCAATTCCTGTGTTAGTAATATGTTTAGATTACGTAGTATACGCGTTTGATTTCGTTCTGCACGCGAGATAGTGACGCAGGTGCAAAACGCACGGTTTGCTCCCGACCACTGCACTAAATCAGCTACAGAAACACGTCTTTGAAAAACCCGTTTATCAGTTTTGACGTCGTTGTCACGCTAACTCAGGAGCGCGACGCGTGCCAGTGGGCGTTTCAACTGGTTTTACAGTTTAATTGTAGCTTTCAGTGGAGATAAAGACAGAGTGTGAGGGTCACGCGAACTTCTGAGTAGGTTAGCTGTGTAATGCCAAGCTCGGGTATATCCTATTATGTTTCCACGTACATACTCTATTCTCCTCGGTAAAATCTGCATTTGCTTCAACGTACGTTATACAAAGTAGTTCCCACGTATTTTTTAATTCACAAGTTATGTTGGAATTTCGTTATTTAACGACGCTATTTCATCTTGAAGTTGAATTAGATTGGAATATGATGATTAATGCTGTGTAGATACTAATTTGGGAGGCAGTATTAGTTTGAAGGGACTGAGGAAAATTACAAAAACACTTATTAAAATCGAACCCGGTACGTATGTAATGGTGGTCTAGTGTTTTGCCACTATACTGCATTATCATAATCATCATCATTCATTCACCTCTGCTTAGGCATGTGAACGTGAGGCCAGCAGTCAAGCTAGTCGGCTATGGCTCTCTGGAGCTGTTACGCCACGAATTTAATTTTAATCATCATCATTGCTGAATATGCGTTAGTTTCGTGGAATTGTTTAGACGCCAACAAGCTTTAGCGTGTACACCTAAAGTTTATAACCCCGTGTTACAACTGTTCGGTTTCTCGTAACCGTTACACGTATCCGAATGCCTTCGAAGACAAAATGCCCGTACCTTATACAGTAGGTGGTGCCAATTAGATGTGCCTTTTCTTGTTAAGTTTTACATTAGTTACAAATTTCATCCGTCACTCGTAAGAGTTGGCATTAATGGTCCTACTAGATATTTTAGAGATTTTCTTCTGTTTACTGCTGGCCCCTCGCATCGGCCACAAGTCAGCCTTAGATACCGTTTATAAAAATACTTACTTATTTATTAAACATATGGCTAAAATCCAGCACATTTTAAAGCAACTTTTGTGTTGGTAACCTTTTTCGTATTGGTTTCCCTTTGTGTAGTATAATTATATAATTTTTATTATAATTTGCTACGTGTTATTGAACCTGTTAATTTCTTTGTCCAGTATCTGTAATTTACCATTTGATTAACGTAAATAACTAAATTAAGTTAAATTTAATTACTCTTTTTAATATTATTAGTAGTAGTTATTACTGTAGTGTATAAAACATTTTATGTAAAATATTTACTCCGGGACTAGTCAAATGCATGATTAGAAATGAAACACATAACTTAACGCTAAAGGTGTGATGATATGCTCTCTAGTCAGGACTATCATTAATCTCAAGGGGAGATGAAAGACGATTATGAAATGATTATTATGCGGAGAAACTAAAGAACTCGTACAAAAACCTCTCCAGTGCCACTTCTTGTATCACAAAATTCACTAAAGACCTATGGGACTGAACCCGGTTCTTCACGTTAAGAAACCTTCGTCTAGACGTATTAACTATGGCACAACCAGTTGTTTTGAATTGTAATTAAACGTGACTTTTCCTTTTGAGAAAACAAATTTGGATGTTAAAACTAAGGACGATAGGAATTAAATGAATCCATGAAGATGGGATTTGATTAAATTAATTTGCGATCTACACAGTTTACCTATTAAATATTATAATAGTAAATGAGCTGCTATTCGACCAACTATTAAATTTACGCTACCTTGTTTTTACAGTGTTTAAGTAACATTCTTTTTATGCAGACCAAAAACACAGAAGGCAGCAATCTTCATACTCACCGCTGTGAAAACCTCAAATCCTACGAATTGTTTGTTACAATTTCAAATGTGTGCATGAACCCGAGAAACTTATGGCAAATAAGATGGTAATTTTAACAATGTAAACATCAAGGCAGCAATTATTTTATGGGATGGGCGGGAAGGAATTCACTTAGCCCCTTAAAACGCATATTAAATAGCCCGAGGTGAGTTTATATTTTCGTATTCCTGAGGCAGGCATTAACCGGGTCCTTATTTCAGTACTGAAACACGTGAAAGTTTATAAGTTATGGAATAATGATAAGCAGTCATTTTCAAAACGTGAGACGAAAATGTGAAAGTTTGAATATTATAGTCATTATGAGTACACATACAGAATATTAGAATTAAAGTTGCTGAAGAAAGCTTAGGCACAGCAAAACTAAGACCGGGAAGAAAATATTTAACAATTTGGGATGAGAAAGTTAAAGTAGCTATCGAAAATAAGAAGAAAGCTTACAAAAAATGGCTTTTTTCAAAGAATATCCAGGATAACATGGAATACAAGCGTCTGTCCGCCATTGCCAAAAGAGAAGTCAGAAGAAGACAAAGACTGTCATCTCAAAAATTTGTGAAAAATCTGGAACACAATCTATATAAACCGAAATATTAAAGCTTTTAAATCAGGAAACTAAAAAACAGGACAAATCCCATGCCTTTACAAGAAGATAAATTTATAAAATACTCTAACAGTTTATGGACTGACGAAAACTATGAAGGAAACGTTTGGAATACAGGCATATATGATAACTTGGTCATAACAATGGATGAGTTAGAAGCAGTTCTGAATAATTTGAAAAACTATAAAGCTCCAGGAGTAGATAATTTAAATTCAGAACTATATAAATTCTCATATATATTTCTGGAAGAATACCAAAAGATTGGAATCATGCCATAGTAATACCCATCTTTAAAAGAGGAGACAAAAGAAATCCTCAAAATTACAGAAGAATAAGTTTAAGAAATACATGCTACAAAATATATGCCAAAATACTAAAAAATAAATTAAAGGCACATACAGAAACATTTTCAGTAGAGCCCCAGTGTGGATTGCGGAAAGACCGTTCATGCACAGACGCTGTGTTCAGCTTAAAACTATTAATTGAAAAGAGGAGGGAATTTAATTTAGAAACACACATACTTTTCCTGGATTATGAAAAGGCTTTTGATCAAGTTGATAGATTCACGTTATTTGAAATTGTATGTAAGAGAAATATATCTGGCCCATTATTACAAGCAATATACAAGATATACGAACACAACGATATAAAAATTAAATAGAACTCGAAATTAACAAAATCAATGAGTATAAATAGAGGTGTAATATAAGGCTGCCCTCTCGAATCAACATTGTTTAACATATATATGAATGAAATTATCTCTAAGTGGAATGATGAGGACATAAATGGATTAAAACTTTCGTAAAATATAGATGTCAAAACTATCCTTTTTGCCGACGACCAAGTCCTGATAACTCACTCAGAAAATTCACTACAGAAATCTGTACATAAATTAGTAAAGGTGTCTTCGAAATATAACTTAAAGTTCTCTACAGACAAGGCCAAAACCTTGGCATTCAAAGGACAAGATAGTAATACGTAAATAACACAATCACACAACAAATTAATACATTTAACTATCTGCGATGTACAGGATCGTATGAAACAGAAAAAGATCTCCCAGCAAAATTTTCTAAATACTTACAAGTTACAGGCACCATTAATCAAATCTTTAAACTCTCTAAAACCCCAACACAAACTAGATTGAAAATATATAAAGCCTTGGCCATACCTACACTTCTTTGCGGATGTGAAACCTGGATAATGAAACAACGCAACAAATCAAGAATTGCAGCAGCAGAGATGAAGTTTTTAAGAAAAACAACCAAATACACATGGAGAGATCATAAAAGAAATGACGCCATCCACAAAGAACTACAAACAGAGCCAATATTGAAAAAAATCCACAGATACAGAAGTAACTGGATCCAACAT
This sequence comes from Zootermopsis nevadensis, assembly GCF_000696155.1. The sequence continues at coordinate 860,833 of NW_019059569.1, forward strand.
GTACGAAGAATGGACAAGGACAGATTGCCACATCAAATTTTGAAACATAAACCAATAGGAAAAAGAAACAAAGGACGCCCTTTGAAAAGATTTCTGGATGACTGAGGCTGGAACGGGTCACAAGGCCCAAAATCCTTGACAGCGAGATGATGATGATAATGATGAGTACTATTAACTACATGGCCACTAACGGGTTGTTCTGCTGCCCTGCAGACCCCACAGCACAAGGTGGTCCATAAGTTAATCCCACACTTTAAAAGTGAACGTTTACTTATTTACTTAATGGTCTTCAATGGAGATGGGCGGAACATGCAGCACTCATGGGAGATATGAGATAATCTATTTATACAGTACTGTCGGGAAAACTGTGGGGATAAAATCATTTGTAATATCTAGGGATAGATGGAAGGATAATATTAAAACCCGTCTTAAAGAAAAGGAATTCGAGGATGTTGACTAAAATCATCTCACAGGATGTTACAGAAATATATTACAGACAAAAGCACTATAACCAGCAGTAAACACGTAAACAATAGCGTCATCTATCAACTAAATTGTTTCAATTATCAAAAGAAATGCACTGGACAGGCAGCAAGTCTTTAAATTTAAATAACACGTTCATGAGGGATATTTTATAAAAAAATTTAGACAGGAATGAGAGGTTTAACAAGGCGGTATATCACTGACTTAATATTTGGTAACAAACATTTCTGTGCATTAAAATTATAAATATGATGACTATGTCTTGGTATTATAACTGAGGAGTTTCAGAAACGTGAAACAAGTACTATAAATTCGCATAACCTCCATGTTGTTATGATGATAGGTAATTTAAAGTATGAAAATGGAGTACTCTCTAATTGAATATACTAAGTTTCATTAAAACATGAAATATTATTAGCAGTGGCAGACAGACAAACATATACACAGACATGATGACAACGTAGGCCTGCAACGAAAAGTAGGCTGGAAAGAACATGTCTGCCCAGTTGTAAGGGCTTCAGTTTATCGCGCTGTTTAAATCAGCGTAGCTTTTTTCTAGATATTCACTGTAAGAAACCGGATTGCATACCCCAAGTAAGCACATATAAGAATTCACTCATCGTTTCGACAAATGAAGAACGCTGCGCCCTGCCCTTATCAAGATATTCACAGCTTGGTGGTCCGCCATCAATAGAATCCCGCCAAATAAAAACTAACTTCACGCCCTGAGAGGGTAGCAACCCCTTCCCATTGTCAACAACCCTCTCGCACCCTTACATAATATAAATCCGATACTAATTGTTCCGATTTCATTATAACGTCAGCTCGAGTGATCGATAATAAGATTAGATATTTATCGGTCTCGCACGTTTTTAATGAGGAGTGGGGGAACGACGGTGCGGGGTCGCACGATTCCAACAGACACAGCGGCCCCCTGAAACCTAGATGGCACGGCAGTTCCCAAACTTTTTAAGGCTTTCGAAACAATAACTTAAGGAACAGAGGGCGAGACTGACTGAGCTGTTTGTTTGTGCTGATGCAAACGTGGCTAATAAGTAGCTTGAATTTCGTAGTGGCGTTATAAATGTAATAAAATAGAGACAAAACAGCGTAGCATTATGGGTATAAAGAGCGTGAAAAGTTACGGACATGCAGTAATTTTTGAGAGTAATATTAAAATTAAACTAGCCGTATGTGAGGTTATAGACTGGATTCCTCCAGCCTGGCCTTTAAACATGGTAATGAACTTTCTGAGTCCGTAAAAGATGAGCACGTTCTCGACTAACTAAGCAAATACTAGGATCTCAAGTAATTAATATTCAGTTCCTGGTATTTAAATTAAATGTACTTAATGGGTTTTCTTAAAACAAGACTGGAAAGATGTAATCCGTATCAGAATACATAAGGGCGTTCTTTGCAAAATTCTGGATTTCTAAAGGTCCCGGGGTCCGCAGTGGCCGCGCGGTCTGAGGCGTGGGCCTTGTGCCGCCTGGTCGCTGGGACCGTGGGTTCGAATTCCACTCAAGCCATGGATGTTTGTCCGCGTTTTTCTGTGTTGTGCTATCCTTTGTACAGGTAAAGGCCTTGCGACGGGCCGATCCCTCATCCAAGGAGTCCTACCAAATGTCTATAGATCACAGCCAACAAAAAAGTTGGGACCTGCAGTGCTCAGGCACTTGAAGAACGGGTCGTTCCCAGTATCCCAGTATCTAAAGATCCCAGCTGTAATAAAATATATATTATATACGTGGACAATGCAAGCTTTATTATAAGCAATACGCACATAATCACAGTAATAGACTACAATCAATGCAGAGACCGGCATATCTCTTCAACGTAAGATTTGTTCATTGATTTACCTCATACGTGTATTACTAATAAACTTTACGATCGATATAAAAGTTAACAGGGCACTTTAACCTCAACTGGCACACCGATGTTTATTAAACAAAAACTGTATTACTCTTATTTAATACGAAATTAATTTTCATAAAACGAAAGTAAGTCGCATAAAGCATATTTTATATTATTTGCCACAATGGCGTCGTGATGACTTGCTATCATCAAAGATGCCGCACTTAAATAAACCGCGTGTGGTTCCTTAACGAAGATATGGAGGCTGGCATAAATTGCATTACGTGTCATTGTACATTATACGAACTCGTAGCATCCAGATCAGACACACAGGATGGAAGAAAGGAGACTGTGGAGACAAGAGTAAAATATATTACAGGTAAACGCATGACTGTAAGGAAAAAAAATCGGGAGGTAACAGTATCTTGTGTATTTCATAGCTTACAACCTATTAATACAATCAAGGCAAGAACATTATTTGTCACGAGGTAAATGTTATTCTGAAGCTCAAATACACTATAACAAAAAAATAAACAAGCCTTATATTACAAAACTATTAAGTTAACCTATGGGAGGATAATCTCAGGCGGGATCTATGGGAGATAGGAGTTGAAGGAGACTGGATTCTGTTGGCCCAGGACAGGGTCCGGTGGAGGGCTTCGGTTAATTCGGTGATGAACCTTCGCGTTCGGTAAGCCATCTAGTTAGTTAGTTAGTTAGTTAGTTAATTTTACCTAGCAGAACAGATTTCAAATAAATATTAAATAAAGATTAGGCGTTTTTAATTATACATCAAATAGGCTATTGTTAGGATGAACAGATCAAAGCGATTTCTTTTTTAATTTTATGACATACCGATACGTTTTCTGCTCTGTGAGGTATTCTTGTTTTTCCTATAGACACAAAACTTTTATGTTTTCAAATATGTAATGTAATATTTTGGTATCATGTAATTGCATGTTTCGTTACAGTTGGGCTTGTGTCAGATCCTTTTATTTTACACGACACAAATCAAGAAGCGTACTTGTAAAGATTTTTTATCTTTTTTACATGGATTATCAAACATAACATAATAAATGTCATAAGAAATATGCCAGCAAAATTTAAAGTATAAAACTATGACTTAATATAACATATTACCATGCTATAACAGTTTATGTTAAAATGCTTGTAGCATTTGGTACTGACGTAAATTTAAAAATGTTCTAATAGTTATATATTATATTTCAAAACATGTGTTGCGTTTGATAACAGATAAAGAATACCCTATTCAAGTTGAAGAGAATGAGGTGGATAAAATATGTAAAACGCAAGGAGAGATTAGAAATGAGTATAAAATACAATTTGAAGCCGCAAAGGAAGAGAAAACATTTGACACCCAGCTGTATCCAATATTAACATGGATCTTAAGGAAATGCAGTGTGAGACTGTGGATTTTATTTATCTAAGAACAGAGTTGAGTGTTGGTATCTTGTAAAAATGCTAATGGATAATTGGGTTCCATAAAAAGCAGGAAATTTCTTAGGTACCTGATTATTAAATTCTCAAGAAGGAATCATCTTCGTGGAGTTAATGAAGCTTATAAAAAAGGACTCTTCTACGTTAAGTTATTAATTAAGTGTCTCACATCTCTCGAAGAGACAAGTGGAGAGCAAATGGGCTTCATGTCTCCTTCTGAATGTATCGCGGTGACTTGGTTTCCATTACGAAATCAAACAGGAGTGAACAAGAGTGTGTTTTGTAGAAGTGAGTAAACTTGGAAAAAATATTCTACACATTATCCTTGTACTACTTTACTGAAGCGAAATATTAATGCAATAAATTAGAGCAACAATTTAATTAAACATTAGGAGCGCCAAGGATTGTATTGTATTGTTTGAATAAGACACTTTTGTGCAAGTTCATAAGACATAATTATATCAGCAACTCCCGGAAATAACTCCACCTTTCTCATAATTGATTTTATTTCCATTTTGAGGATACCAAAATCGAGGTATTCATTTTAATAATTACAAAATATAAATGTTATATTTTATAAGTAATCTTACAAATTGCATTGAAATTGTGTGTGTATGTTCGCTTCTAGCTTGAGAAGGGATAAACCGAATGAATCAGATTTTATGTCCTTATTCTGTGAGACCAGAAAGACGATGTAGAAAGGTCAAAATTTCGAAAACTGTGTCCTGAGGTCCAGGGCGAGAAAAGGTCAAAGTTGTTTGTGTTGGCGAGGAGAAGACCGGAATTAAGACCACAAACACTAAAACTGTCTCGGCGAAGATATTAAGAATATTGTAGTTTTTAGTGATTTTGAAAGATACGTATCGAATTGTTAGGTCTATGATATGCTTTTGGGCAACAAAGTTTGATAAGAGACCTAAACATTTGTCGAATTTTCTCGCAGTAACATAGCGAACATTCAACTAGTTATGGAAATCAATTTAAATTTATCGAATGATTTCAGATGTTAATTCAAGGGTTTGCGTTTTCGCCATGTTTGTGTTTTAAACACTAAATAGTGCTCTTACACAATATCATATGCACAGCTACAGCAGTTCATCTTTCTTGCTTCCAAACGTAGAGCACATTACAAGGGTCACTGGTTATTTTACGTTGCAAAACAAAAATAATTTACACAAAAAACTTACAGTTTCAACAAGACAAAATATTTGGTATCTAATATTAATTATTGCTGTTGTTGATTGTAGGCCACTACCAGATTTCGCACCGCCATTTGTGGTAGGAAATTAAATAGCACCGATGTAAACTGGCCTTGAATAACGTGACGCTTATATCCGAGTTTAAAAAAAAATTAAAATTATATTCAAATTTTATATGAAAACACGCGTAAAGTGTCATGTTAATATCACAAACTTCCATGTTGTTATAAGTAATTATTGGTTCTCTGTTTATATAGACTAATTACTATTTATAATCTGCTTAATTTGTAGTTCTAATTATTTTGACGGTTGTCAATGACGAATTGTGCAAAATATAGAAGGAATCGGTCGTGAAATATTTTAATTACATTTTTGTGGAACACTGAAGGACCGAGGATATCAAAGAGACCATAGTATAACCGGACGTGCGTCAAGATTCGAACCATGAATTCTCGGATTTCGAAGCATAAGTTATAAATAATATGCCTTGAGATTCGGTTTGTAAAATTAAGAAAATCTGTTTTTTCGACGCTACTCTGAAGTGGGTAGTCGGCTTCAAGAACCAGCCATATATCGAAAACCGGTTGTCCTATCACTTCAAGTTTAAGTAACGTGAACCGTTGTGACGATGACGTCGGAAGTGGACAAAAAGTGATGTAGCGTGTACCAACAGACTGGACAGCCCTGTTTCATTAGGCCCGGAACTGCTTTTTACTCGCGACATCTTGTTGACCGTGATGGATGAAGCTCACTCTCGGCGTATCCAGCGCGGGGCCCCATCCGTTGCCTCAAAGAGCGCCACAGGAAAACCAATCTCTAACCCAAAAGGACATCCATTCCTTACGTAAGCAATTGACTTACGTTCTTCTACATGGTTTAATTAGTGATACATTATCGTCTAAGAAGGTCATGTAAAACTGAATTTAAATGACCGTATTTATATCTGATTTACTAAACTTTCTGTTTCGCTAACTAACCAACTTTCTAATCGAACTTCGTAGCATCCAATCTGTTTATTTTTGTATTATTAAAAAGCCTAACTGCCTAATGTAATTGTAACTGCTTAATAAAATAACTATTTACAAACTGATTAGCCCTCAAAATCACAGTTGAAACTATATATAGTACCACCTGCTTTAACAAACAGTAACGCTGTATTTTGTATTTATGTATTTAATATGAGTCTCAGTGTAAACATCGATTATTTCCTTGAACAGCATTAACAAATTGCTCTCTGTAGTGGTGACTTGTTTTTTGCAGTAGAGACTGAATTATTAAATGCTACTCAGAACAGCTTCGGCTTCAAAGTATTAAACTAATTACAAAACGAGTTAACCAGTGTAACGGAAAATATTCATAACTGTTTAATTTTTAGTACCATTTTAGTACTGTTATAAAATATTTTGCTCAATAAAAGCAGGGATGACTAAGGTTTTCGTGGTTTTCCTATTTTCCTCCAAACAAATGTGTGGATAGTACCTTAAATTAGGCCACGACCGTTTCCTTCAACATTCCTTTCGATTCATTATTCACTAATCATCCTTTCATTCGACGCTATATGGTGTGAGCTACTTAAAATGCGTCGTTAAATAAACTATAATTACATAAATAAAGGCTGAGAATTTCTTAATTAACTAAACATCAATTAACTACACGATCATGCGCCATTAACTGGAATTAACTCGTTAATTCGTTTTTATATGGGAGGACAATGTAATTTTCGAGTCTCCTGGAACGTCAAGTTTCGGGGTCTCTATAAGGGGTTGTGGGGGGGGGGCTCCAAACAAAAGACTTCATCCCGGTATCTCGGGTTTTGGCAAAAACTTCTCGCCGCCTTCTCCACGGGAGAAAAACTGCGTCGCAGATAACGGGAGAGAGAACTGACGGAGCAATTACTGGGACCACTTGGCTAATTGGGGCCGGAGAGATCGCTCAGATAAACTCTCCCCGCTAGGAAAAATCGATTCATTCGGTGGTCAGAGAGTAACGGCTACCACACTGAAGTAAGCACATGGAATGATCCTTCGTACCGACTATGAAACCACTGCGATCACCGGAAAACTTGAATGTTGTAAGATAACAAGATTTGAAATACGCACTATAATGGAGTAAAATCAACACATAATTTTGAAACGTGTTCTTGTTATTATTCGTTCTTTGTACGATGTGTATAAAATGAACTCATACACTGCAGGTCAAATCTGTCTGTCCGCACGATTCAACTCGAGAACCGCTGGACGGATTTGGATTAAATTTGGATGGACTAGCCTAAAATAATACTTTTAAATTTCCTACAATTGGTAATAATACCGTGGCGGACTAATAATTTCGTGAGCTGGGATCACCACTAGCGTCCCTTGCAATACTGCCATAAGATGTTGTATGATTATAGATTTTCAGAAAATACGAAATTTTCGTCTAGCAATTCTTCTTGTAATGTAACATAACAACATGGCGGCTCCAAATAGGAGAACAGTTTTGACTTAACCAGATATCGATCCTAAAACCCCAGGCTTACGAGTCCTCTATGTTACCACAGAGCTAACGCGCAACATTGGTTCACTGTGCTTGAAGAAGACTTTTAAGACCATGTGATTTGTATAGTTAAAAATTTGAGTCGTCTATATAATAAAAGAAAAGCATGATGTAAATCTGTAAAAGAAAAAGTTAATTTTCTTTAAGAAATTAGTAATGGGCGTTTGTTTCTGAGCTCCCTTTCTTTTATTTGACGCAAGGTCACGCCAGGGCCGTAACAAGTAGTACGTCTGTAGCAACCCAGTACATAAATGTGGAAGGTGCGTGGTGGGCGAGTGTGATT
>NW_019059569.1:876872-896499 GCF_000696155.1 Zootermopsis nevadensis
GTACACTCGAAAGGACACTTTCTTAACGACGTCTATAAAGGGAGAACAAACGCAGACAAAAGTCCAGACGCTAAAAGTAAAAACCGTAGTTCACAATGTTCTGGCGGAAGTAGCATAATTCTGAACGTGACTTTCCTTCACACTTAAAATCAAATCAGTTCCAAAATCACAATAAAATACATTGTATCAATGTAAGAGCCTGTTGCCCTGCTGATTGTCTGACTGCCTAACGTGTTCCAGCGAAGAAACAGAGACATCACGTGTCAGCAGCGCTTACGGGATCTACGCCGGCTGGAGGCCAATAACAGGACAGCATTTTACTGGTACCTGCTCAGCATGTGATCAGTCCATCTACATCTTGAGGGAACTACAGGGCCTGATATCACAGGGCTTCACAGTCGGAAAGAAGTATCTGGGAAGATAATGCATCAAACACACAGACCTATCCTGCCAACTAACATTCCAGTACGTATAGTCTAACAACTTTTTGGTCTTCTAACTGTCGTTTTCTCCCAAAACTCTGCTGGCACTTCTTCTTTCTCTCGCTCTTATTGCATAACGGTAAAGTTGCCTCTGTGCATAAGCACTGTGCCAAAAAATGTATATAGTGGAAAAGTGCATAGGTGTGTGGAGGTAAAGCATTATGCATTCCCAACCTTAGTACTAGATGGAAGTGGGTGGTTATCTTCAAGCTACGGCTGCTTTATCCACAGGGAAACATCATCAGGTGTCCAATGAGTAGAACAGAGACGCGTCACAGACAGCTAGACACAGGAGTACCCCTGCAGGTATTGGAACTCAGTACCTTTAGCCCATTATTTAGTTATTATTGCAGAAATGTGAAGCCCAAGTGCGTCTGACAAGTTTCTTCACCCCTGACAGTTTGAAGTACGAGAAAAGTTAGGAAAATTCCATAAACCACAGGACAGGTTTCAATCAGGTTTATCTACATTACACCATCCAGAGGCGGGACTATTAAAGCATAACAATTCATTCGAAGTTGACACTAAATTTTACGGATATACTCCCAGTGGAAGGCATTAAATTCATGACGACACACAACTGTAATCCCAATTACCGCGACTGGTGGTGGCTTTACGAACTAACAGCCAGCTGCTTCACTCCCAAACCCAGACCCCATTGTGTTAGTTTTTAAGGGTCACTACCACATTCACACACAAAAAGTACAATGTGGAAAATTAGGATAGGTTTGTGAGGAGGTAAAGTGTGAGGGGAGGAAACAGCGATTTGAATCAAATATTTTGGATAAAAGGAACTCAAAGTGGTACCCCACAAGGAGGAGCTAGGAGTTCCCAGCTGTGATACATTGCCAGGGAATTCGCCTCATTGTGTCTCTTCGAGTATCCCTCTCTTTTCTGTCGTCTGTTGCTACATAACAGAAGGTTGAAGTTATCCTTCACACAATGAAATGAAACATATTAGAACACACTTAGATCTAATGGGTATGTCTGCGCTGTTTGAAGATAAAACTATTCCTACTGACACACAAACATCTCAAGAAAATAGGGAGCAATTCTGACTCTTCTGGAAATGTGAGAAAACTATTTAAAATTCAACACCATATTCGCATTCTGACTAATAAATTACTACAGTAACGCGAGTATAAAACGAAACTTGCAATAAAAAAATTTCTTTTATCGAAAGTTTGTCCGTCCCAAAAAGAAGTACGATTGTAAACATGGCTCTGAAAAACAACAGAGGTTAAAATGTAGCCGGAACTGATCCAATGAATCTGCTGTCTACAAAATGTTCAATCAACGTATCGGAAAGTATAACCGCTAGGAAGAACAAGGAAATAGTAGGAAAATATTAAGATGGATGTTAAAGAATAAGACGAGATGGATCTGGTTCGGGTCCAGTCCAATGGCGAACTCTGGCATTAGTGGTGCTAGACCTTCGAGTTCTATTATCAAAGAGTTACACTCTGTTTTAGTTAAGGTTAATTGCTTACGTATTTAGTTATTCATAAGTGGAGCATGCTACTAGTGGCATTTTGTAGTCAGTTACTTTGTATGTTATTTACCTAATACATTACTTAGTTGTTTTTGTAACAGTGATGTTGACACTTCGGGTACTATTAAAAAGAATAAGTCATTAAGCAGTAGCAGTTACATTCACTTAACAAAGCACAAGTGTTATTAATAACTGTTTCCAGCGCGTTCATTTGGTTCTTCTACCTGATCAGCTGTCCGACCGGGATCCCCACTGAGGGACCTAAAGCATTAATCTAAAGCTGGTAATATGGAGCTCAAGCACGCGTTGTTAATGCAGCCAATTGAGAACATTATAATCAGTTGCAAGACTGCAGCTGAAGTGAAGTGTTTCCATTTAAACAGGCTGCATTTTCTATGGTAAATATAAAATATATTATGTGAAGCTTTCACGGTGGCTTTCATTAATAAAGTCTTCTCGGGCTATCAGCCGTGTTAGATGTTGATTAATCGCCGACGTTTCGAGGACCATCTCTGTCCTCATTTTCAAGGCTGTTGACATAGTCACCATCTAACACGGCTGATAGCCCGAGAAGACTTTATTAATAAAATATATTTATGGAGATCTTTTAATATTAATCACGCTTCATTGTGTCTATGACACAAACACACGACAGCGTTAAAATTCTGACTTCCTAGTGGTCACCAACCAGTTATATTTATTGTGGGTTGTACCGCCGTGTAGCCTGGTAGAAGTTTACAAACGTTTCAGAGGTCCTTGCTGACTCCATCATCAGCGCAATGAAGTCTCTGAAATGTTGATAAACTTCTACCAAACTACACCGCGCTACAACCCAGAAGACAGCCATACCTCAAACCATACGGATGTTTACGTCAGAGCCATTTAAAAATGCTTTGGTCTCATTGCATGTATTAAGTGGTGTTAAGAATTTCGAAAATTCTTCGGTATAGTTTTCGGTTCGTTGTAAACTAAGATCCAGACATCAAGAAGCAAGTACAGAATAAGTTAAAACACAACTTGATAATTTATTATTATTAAATATAAAACAGTGGGATCTGTAAGTCATGTAACAGGCATTAAAATTTATACAAAATGTTTGAAAAGAAAATCTTAAGAAAACAGAGTTGAGAGACTTAGGCACAGATGGAACAATAATTTTGTTAAGATGGATTTTAAAAAAATATGTAATGAAACTGTATACCGCAATAAAGTGGCTTACTACACGCTTCAAAAGTAGGCTTTTATAGACGCTGTGATGAATCTTCTTGTTCCGTAACAACAAAACATTTCTTCGATAAACTGAGAGGGTCAATTACAAATCGCCCATGTAACTCTGATGTACGTATAATCAGACATATGGAATGGAATACTAAATGAAATATAAAAACAAAAGGCATAAATAAAACAGACTCTGCTGAAGACTTGGAATGTAATGTTTCTTTGATGTGAATATGTAGAAAGATGAGGCAAACAAATGGGGAAAAATAGTTTAATGGACACCAACAGGAAGACGTTGAACGGTGAGATCAACTAAAAACTTACAGTGGTTAGAATATATTAATAAAACTGTGTAGGATGGGGTGTAAATGTGGACGAATGAGAAATAGACAGAAGATACAACACCTGCAAAATTAGAGCAAAATAAATTACTGTCTTACTCCTGTGCGTGCTGCCACCTTAATTATCTTTCAAATGATTTGAACTGAGCGCGCTCTGCTCACACTGACATCTCTGGTGACAGCATACAAAGATTCTCGAGCTGTTATGGCGGAACAGGTTGTTGTTGTTTCTTTGCGGTGAAACAACTTAACATTGTAGGCACATCTCTTCTAAGTTTTAAAGTTAAGATTGCACGGTAAGCGTAACTTCGTGTTCTTTTTTATTAAAACAAACAATAACATTTAAAAGTACAAATTTGTATGTCTGTTCTTCTGAATCTTCAGTCTTGTAACATACTAGGTTCAGGCGGGAATAAATAATGTGTTATGTTAATCACGTCTGGAGTAATGGAAGTTTATGGTGCTATATTACCCCAGTACCATGCAATGTGACGGCATAAGTCTTCTTTCAGCCCCGGATTGTGATCTATTAGCAGATTCTGTACTTGATTTTATCTGGGAAACATGCCTAGAGTTCCCCATTTGATTTGAGCTGTCACATTTTTCTTTTTCTCTGTACGTGTCTTAACTAGTTACCTGTATTTTGTGGTAATATGTTAAGCTTACACTTAAAAGTACCATACAAAATACCGTGAATAAATAAATGCATCTGTTAACTGAAAGCATCGTCTTTATCTGCATGGGATTTGTATAGGGTGGTACTATCCAAGACACATGACATTATTACTCCGTAGCGGTTAGAACGCTGGTCTTGTAATCCTGGGGTCTCGGGTTCGATTCCCGGCGGTGCCCGAATTTATAACTTGTGTTGGGCAAGGCCGTGGTCTAGGCAACACGGAGTTTTCCTCCGTGGCATCCCAACAATTACTCCATTCACACACAGAAGAAGGCAATGGCAAACCACTTCTGGATCATCTGCCAAGAACGTATATGAACAGGTCCCAGTCCGAGAAAAGGATGGAAGGATCCTGTTCATATGGACCTGTCGTCAGACAGAACACTAAATAAATAAAATATCGGGGCAATTCCGCCAAATGTGCTTTCGCAAACTTTTGTAAAACAACTACACGTAGAGCAGAAATTAATACAAAATTCTCGGTATGTTATATTCATGATGAATTACTCTCTAAGATTCAGCGTTTATTTATTGTAAACAATGTTCGTAAGTAACAAAATTAAACTTTCTCTTAAGAATATGAACATGACACTCATATTTATTTACCTTTTCCGATCTACCGTTATCAAGTATCTAGCCAAAGAACAGCATTAAGAAGAATTTACTTGTGGTTTTTTTAAGGACGTTGTCACAAGTTCAGATGGTAGGATGATTAATTAATTGGAAGGGGAAAAGAAGAAAGCGGTCGTGACCTAGGTTTATTATCGCGTTCGCGCAAGCCCGCCATTGAACCTTATCTCAAAACTTTCAAATCGTCACAAATCTTTAGCCAATTTCTTGAAGAAATATTTTTGTATTCTATTCGCATCTACAAGATCTACCTCATGGTTCTCTTTATACTGACTTAAGATGTAATTCAATTTGAACACATTTAATACAATTCCTAATTTGCAAAAAAAAATTCAACTTGTGTTTTTCACGCTTACTTCCAGTAATTTGTTTCGAATTCCGCAACCACTGCAATATAACTTTATTTATTTTCGTGTACGTATTACTCGTCATTAAAATAATACGTAATAAAGTACGTACCTGAAGAAACATATGGGCCTACATGGCAACAAATATTTGTTATTTTAATCAACTATGAACCAGATACGAAGTGAAAGGCGCGTGTCCCGCAATCACCCGTATGCTGATAAGTGTATCGCAACAATGCTACTGGCACAACAATAACGACATGGTGGTTCCGTAATGATTTCTCTCAGGGTCAACGATTCGGATCCACCACTTCCGGAATATTCGATAACCAGAAAGACGAATTGATGGACAGTGTGAGTCGAGATTTCAGGTTCTCACGGCTACGAATACCAAGATCGCTGTCGTCTATATTGTTGCGCAGCGTAGTCTCGCAAAAGTTTACCAACGTTTCAGAGGTCCCTGCTGCCTCCATTATCAGGGCGATGAGTCTTGATGATAGCCCTGATAATGGGCGCAGTAAATACCTCTGAACCGTCAGTCATTACTATCAGACTGCACGGCGCAACAACCCAGAAGACAATTATCATATATTCCCGTACGTGAGAACCTGATCTCACATGCATATAATATGGTCGCGAATCTTCAAGAAAAAGATTACGTGGGAGATCTAGTCTAACTGGGAGGTCACAGCCAGCATAAATCTTGGAGAAATTGGATGTGAAGCTGATGACTGGACTGGTTGAAGACGACCAATGGCGAGTGTTTCTGAACACTATAACACATCTTCCGGTTTCTTGAAAGCGGGAAATTTTTTGGCTTTTTAGCAACTGTAAGACACTCATGGAAGGCATTGCACCATGAAGTATGTAAGAACTAAGCCCGAACCGCAAATAAAACACAATTCACCATTACAAAAATTAGTTGGATTACACTATTTGAGGAAATAGTTTCTGTTTACAGTAAGAAAATGAGTTATTGATAGTTGAAGCGAGTGGGGCGTATAGTTATCAATGATAACTTATCATTCATCATTAAACGGTTAATAAAATTCCCTTGACAACATAAGTGAAACTGTTTGATAACTACGACTGACCACTTTAAAAGAAACGTGACTGAAATGAACTAGTTTAGAGTCTGTTCTTCCAGCCAGAACGTCGAAACCGCCTCTGGGGCCATCCCAGACTCCTATCCTATGGATACCAGAGGTGCTTTGCCTGGTGTCGAACGGCTGAAGAGTGAAGCTGTGCAATATCTCCTATTTAATGCCGAAATTCACAACGTCTGGATATTTATCTCCATACGCCTTGACATGATGCTTAATAAAAATTGATACGAGATTACAGAACCACTGCAGGACGTTCTAAGGGAGTGAGGGATTACTAGAAATTTAGAAGCAGGGCTGGAAGGAACACTGCTGTAACCCTGTTCGTATGCTTTGAGTTGAGGTAGGTGTACTTTTGGTCTCTGGAGTCAGTTCACAAATCCCCAGAACTTTTTTGTGTTACTGCTGCAGCGCATCTCAATGCGAGCGATTTATCGAATTACCTAAGTTTTTTGTGATGTTATCCAATATTACATACGTGCGCGCAGCCAAGCAATCCATGGACAGGGCTGTCCAAGACGTGTTCAGCCGAAAAAATAATATTATCTTTTGAAAACAGCAGTGCTGTCTGTTGCTGGTTGTCATAGTTTACGCCATTAAACACCGGAAATCGTGGGCTCGAATCATGGTCAGGGAATGAGGTTTTCTGATTTTTGTGTTCTGTGACAGTAGGGGTCTAAACAGGCAATACAATGGCCTGACCCTCATCCGAGGAGGCAGGCCTATGGAGCTAATTTCATAGTTCACGTTCCTCTACGAACATTTAAAAGTTATTAAGATGATCAAAAACTTCTATGCTTTCATTTAAAACCGAAGGTTAACCAATTACGTTTACAACGTGTCAGACCTGATGACTCTTTAGTTTTTTTTTTAGTCCACATACATCGTAACAAGATAAAGTAAATAATGCGGGTATGGTGTGCTAAAGCAGACCAAGTACTCTCAGCCATAAACATTTTACAAATCAACTTTCATATTCAGACTGCAGTTTCTCACTCGATACCGAATAACCAATAAAATACAGTATTTGATGGAATTTAATGCGCCCTTGGTTAAAATACTAACCACAATTTTGGACAGTTAAATTTAATAAATGTATTTAATTAATTACATATGTAAGCTGACTGTGCAAAATTTATTTAATACCGCAAACAACTATCGATGCATTACAGTCTACAGATTTAATAATAGCTACATAGGATCTCTTTATGTGGCTGGGAGGAAAATATCCATTCATTTTCTACACATCTCTTCCGCGATTTCATAGTTTCACTAGGATATCAAATGTGAAATATTTTATTTGCCGATAATATAATATATTAGTTGAAATGTAATTTTCAATTTTACTGCATTATTATAACTTTCCGCAAAATATTGATAGATATTTATTAATATATCACTCCAGACTTCCTGTTCAAAACTATATTTTTCTTTGACTTTCCAACACACAGGAAAATAAACTAATTTTGACAGTGGCTTTCACACTACATTTCTGAAACGTTGTCATTTGACTGTTGAACTTTACTACTGTATCAGGCTACGTCAGAAAAAATCGAATCGGTAAAAACACACGATAATGTTCATAAGCATGTCGACTGGTAATAATGCGATTAATTAGGCATTGCAACGTCAAGTACGGGCGAAACCAATCGCACAACATCGTAATTTCTACCGTTCTGTCTCTGTCTGCACGAGTCTCTCGCCTGGGAAGTCTTGTTTGATTTCTACGTTAAGAAAATATATAATCGGCTGGGGGGGGGGGGGGGTTATAATGTAGTTTTTATTTGGTAGGCAACTGGAGATTAAATGCGCATTGTATTCCGGAAAGTACGTGAAATAAGCAAACAAACTCCAGAGCAGTGGGCACCCCTCTTCGGCTTGAACAGGACAACGAAGCTTTGTATAGAAGAAGGGTTGAGCAGGAAGATGCTACTGGATGGCGCCATGTCCAACAAAGGGTTACTCGGCTCTGGTTACCCATTGTAAGCGCGCGCTATTCAAAACAGAGGCTTTATCTGCAGCAGAATCGTGCCAGCCCGGCTGCAGCAAGTGATTTTCATAAGAAAGCTTCTAGTTTGCCTCATATTACTCAGCTCCTTATCAGTATATATACTTTCTTTTGGGTCAGATTCCTCCTGAGAAAAGAACTTGAAATCTGTGGAGAAACAAATTCGTTATACTCTCAGAATGTCTGCTATTGAAAGATCCAATTGTGTATAAGCAATGCACTTAGATCGATGTGATTTTAAATCTGAAGATTAATGAACACTATGGCAGGTGTCACCGAATTGCATGATTCAAGGTCACAAAGCTGCAACGCGGATAGCAAAATATCAAAGTTAGCAAAGCTGTACTGTACTGACTTCGAGGCCCTCGGTGAGGGGGAGTAGAGTCCTTACGTTTGGCATTGAGACACGCAACTGAGTGACGTACACTATAAATAGGCTAAATAACGCTCGGGGGCGGACACTATTCGTATCTTAGCCTGGTTATATTAAGAGTTTTTATAAGTTCTCTCTTTCTGTAGAGGAAAATTTTGCTACAATAAATGACACCGAAATAAGCGAGTGCTGGTTATAAAACAGCAGGAAAAATATTTTCATATCGTGTACTCCAAATTAGGTTTCCACGTTCGTAAATCACATGTTTCCAAACAGAACACGCCTTTCTGCTTGTGTTTAGAAGCCGTGCTACCAATCCACTGCTCCCTGAACGCGAGTCGGACGCTGTACCGTAATTAAGCAAGGACAGAAGAGGGCGCCACTTTGTCACGGATCCTCTTTCATCCAGCATCGGATTACAGAGGAGGAGGTCATCCTACAGCCTTATCATCCAATGTCATCAAAGAAAGGAACAACAGAGCATCTAAACAATGCCAGGCTGTCAGCACCAACTAGCGGACATTACAAAGATAAACAATTGAACAGCATGTGTTCATGAAGTTCTGTGAGGACGTCCAGTGCTTTTCTATTATTTCATTGTTTGTGCCCGCATTGTTGTCACATATTCACCATAAACGTCTCCAGAATCGGATATAAATGCGAAGTCATAAGAAAATGTTTAATGAGAAATCGGATTTTGCAAGAAAACCAAGAAGAAATCAATTGAACTAGCTACAAGCAGCTATTGTTTTTTTTTAATAAGGCGATCTCCGACAATGCAGACACTACAGATGAGATTGAAGCAAATTATCACAGGCATTTAAATTGTTAGTAAATAATTGTTTCCCAAACAAGAGGCATTTAAAATTAACATTTTTTTTATACATATTTTCAAGTGTTAGCTGCTTATTGAATAGAATACGTTTTGGGATATGATATCGTCCAGAAAATCAATTTGATTTTCACAAGAAACTGAGAAGTTGGCTCAAGTGATGTCACCTCAGACTTGTCTTCGGGATGTGCCCAGTTCGAATCTAGGCCGAAACAATGTCAGTGAAGTTTCTGTATTTTTCTTTTGTTTCTCAGTCAAAATTTGGGATATTACCTCAAAATAAACCACGACCGTTTCCTCTTCAGTCCTTTAAATTTTATAAAAAGTAATTGTAATCTCACATCGATCGACGCTGTAACTTATACAGCGGCGTTAAATAATCTATAGTCCAAACATCCCTTCTTTCAAAGGATAATTTTATGTTTATCTTTGTGTTTCATTAAGAAAATATAAGTTTCTTACACAGTTAATTAAGAACTGGACTATCACCCAGATTTTCTGTGAGTTTGTCAGTAAAGTTGGTTAAAACTCAGTATGTTAGCCAAAATGCCACGGTGGTCTAGTGGTTAGAACGCTGGCCTTGTAATCCTGGGGTCTCGGGTTCGATTCCCGGCGGTGCCCGAATTTATAACTTGTGTTGGGCAAGGCCGTGGTCTAGGAAACACGGAGTTTTCCTCCGGGGGCTTCCCCGGTTTGTCCGTGGCATCCCAACAATTACTCCATTCACACACAGAAGAAGGCAATGGCAAACCACTTCTGGATCATCTGCCAAGAACGTATATGAACAGGTCCCAGTCCGAGAAAAGGATGGAAGGATCCTGTTCATATGGACCTGTCGTCAGACAGAACACTAAATAATATAATGTTAGCCAACTGTGTAGGTAGTAATAAACTAGGTATATGCTCAGAAACTCAGTTTAACAGATTAGAAAATCAAGCCAGTTAGCTAAGCTAGTCAGTTTGTTTGTTAGTAAAAATAAATTACGAAAACAGAAACCCGCTCTATTAGCTGGTTTTCTGGTTGCATATCGAACAAATTAGTAAGAAACTTAGTTATTTAGTCAGACAGATATATCATAATAAAGTTGAAATGGTGATTATGTACCGTGAAGATATCTGACACACTCAGCACAAGCCATGCTCCTTAGCCCTTCTTTATCATGGCATTTCCCCTTGACGTCGCAAAGGTATAGGTGCGTCAAAGCGGCTGGGGGGGAGATAATAGATGTAATTGCTAGACCACAAAGCGTCGTTCTTATCTGCCCAGTCACCGCACCAGGTAATTACCAGACTTAACTTCTGGCAAGGAGCAACCCATCTCTTACAAACGACTGGCTTCTTCACTTCACAGACTTCCAGCTTGTGGATCGCAGACCACTAAATGACTCATGTACAGTCTCATCTTTTGATCAGAGTTGCATCATAGAAGAAAGCAAGATTGATGATTCTTCGTTTAACGATGCGTTATAAATTGCACAAATTATGTATCGTTGAATAGTAAGTTGAGCTTAATTGAGAAGAACGCGAAAAAAATCAATCGTGGCTTACTTTAAAATGCTGTATCAGCAGTTGCAAGGAGTGACTGAGTAAAACCAAGAATTCCGTCAACAATGCTCCAGTCAGATTTAATCTATGTTAAAAATTTTAAATGTGTTTACGTTCTTTCGGGTTTTGGTGTCGTGTATGATCGTCGATGAAGTCCAAGACCGATTCCCTGAAGAAGGAGACTGCAGGTCTATGTTTATCCGAAACACTGGCATCTACGGACGAGTCTACACGGTACCAAAACCCTGAACATCAACATCCTCACAGTCGTGAGAACCTTGAATTTCACAATGTTAAATGCATTCAAAAAGTACATGTTTCGAATCTCTACGTGGACCCAGAAACACTAAGTTTCTATTGATTTGCCTCAAATGCCACAGGCCACTGAATGGTAGCATATTCAAATTTATAAGACCGATTCCTATTGAATCATGTGATAGAGTTTATAGAGAGTATTTGAGCGAGCTTCTACTCATACTGTACTAAATCAATCATATCGGCTGCTCAGCGTTGTAAAAGTGGCGTAACTCACAGTCGTAAAGCTAACAGAATGCAGAATAAAGAGTACCATAGATTACAACTACAGTTTTATCGCAAGAAATGCAAGGCGACAAGTTACGACATGGTCAGACTAGTTTGTAACTGTTTAAATTAATTATGTCCAGTAATTTACTTGATCTCACACGATAGCATAAAAGAGATCGAGAAAGGTTTCTCGCTATTGCGCTGGTGTCTGTCCGGACAAATCTTGCATAACACAAAATCAAAGAGCCAGAAGTTGAGGGACTCTTTCCGATAAAATAGTAGGCCTACCGCCTGGTAACTAACTGCCAAAGCCTAGCAGTTGTATTACAACAACCAAAATTTATGTGGCAACCACTCGCTATTGTATCGTGCGTTAAGAAGCGGGTATGATTGTTTATAGAGGTGGCCCTCGTTATACGCGGGGGCTGCGTTCCTATAAAACGGCACGTACGTAAAAATGCGTAAAACGGGAAACGTACAACAATCGTCATTTTAGTGTAAAATTGCACGAGAATTCTTTGATGCTAAGATATACATCTTCATCAGTTTCACTGATAAGTCTGGAGAAGGTTCGACGTAGGCAATGGATTTATGATACTGAAATAAAACTGCGGATAACGGAAACGCGGTTAGCGAAAGCGCGTATAACGACAGCCATCTGTATTTAATAAAGTCAATGTATAATAGGATATATCTCTGAGATGTGTAGACAGAGGTGGGAAAATACATACATCTCAATCTGATCACAAGTTATGAAAGTCACAAACTTCACGCTCCTGCCCTCCTCTTACAGTTTTCTTTCCTATTTTCCAATTCTTTCAATTCCGGAAATATCTACTTAGCATCCTGAATCATGAAGATTTCTGTCTTCTGGGTTGTTGGATCAGGGCGATGACTCATCGCCCTGATGACGGAGGCAATATGACCTCCGAAACGTTGGTAAACATCTACCATACTACACGGCGCAACAACCCAGAAGACAGAAATCTTCATACTCACCGCTGCGAAAACCTCAAATCTTCCATCCTGAATCATCTTTTATCTCTATGAGACCCTATAATCTAAACTCTGACAGATCACTCAGATACGGGGTTAACAGGTTATGACAATGTGTAAAAAGAAGAGTAGAGACAATGATGAACAAATGAATGCCGTACGCAGGATCCGAACCCACAATATCATAATTTAACGGCGTTAAGACAGTACAGGCTTCATGCTGCACATTTATAAATGTTCGCGGATTATGTTCACAGGAAGATTTCGTGTCGCAGTTGAAAGTTCACATCTATCACGAACCGACAGACGGAAAATTAAATTATGTATTTATTTCTGGTTTATTTAACGACGCTGTCAGTACCTCAGACAATGTAAATTCGAATATGAGAATAAATTAATCGCAAATGCTATGGAAAACGTGGCCTAATTTAAGGTATTGCTAATGGACTAAGTAAAACCATGATAAACCGCAGTCGGGAGTGCCGGTTTCCAGGCAGATGTTTGAATTGGGGACCTCCCAAGTACGAATCAGGAGTGCTAATTACAGAGTACAACCACGAACATTCTAATAATGTTACCGGCCTTGAGACTGAGAACAAACACGCCACCCTTCACATCCCCTCGCTTGCCCCGCCATGAATCATTCATTGTACTGACAAATGCTTTACACCGCTTTATCGCGACGAACATCGTCATCTTCCTGTTTCTTCTTGCACACGTGCGCAAGCAGTGGAATCGCAGTTGGCCGGGAAACTGTGGCAAATTCCGCCAGTTCGACTCCTGACAAGGACGTTATGATATCTTGAAATACGGTAACGACACTTTTATCTCATTTTTATTTTAATTTTCAGGTGCACAATAATCTCGTAAACAATTCCATTGAACATGGTTATTTTTTTAAAAAAAAAGTAATAGTCGCTCTGGTCAAGACATTTCTCGCTTTTATAGAACTCCAATGTGCATTGCCGTTTTCGCTAGCCGCTGTAAAACGGGTAGGCAAACTAAGGCTCACGTACAGGATACAGACCGTTTTTGCTGTTGTATTGGTTAAAAACAAGGCCTTTAATTAGTTTTTACGTTCTCAAATATGGTACGCCCATAGATAGAGGACAGTAACTAATTTATAATGTAAAGTTTATATATTCTGATGACCTATAAGTAAAAGTTTATCAGCATTAATAATCATTACGCAGTTTTTGTAGAATCGAATTTTTCTCGTCAGAACCTTCGACCAACAGTCACTTCAAAATCGCCACATTCAGCACTCGAGTGGACATAATTGCTCAACCCTACACCAAACAAGGGAAAAGTGAAGGACTCGGAGAGAAGCCTGCTCCTACATCTATTACAAATCCCACATGGTCTCCTAGGTGTGAAGCCGGCAGTTAACCTCCTGTGGTAAAGCACGGTCGATTCTTCGACCTCAAATAATGAACAACAGTCAACGAGGCACACTTACAGAACTGGCGGCACTGGGGCACAGGTAGCTTCTTACTACCAACACAGCAATTATAAATACCTCCAATGAGTAGCCTTTCACACGTCTCCGGTTCGAATACCGAACGAAGACCGGTCATCGTTACCATTGACCAGAAACGGACAACTGCGAAACATAACACAGTACAGCCCCTATTATCGGTGGTAAGTGGGCGCAGGGGCACGGATAATCGAAAAACACGATTCTGAAAAATATATGTTATTACCATTGTCATGATCCGTGACGTATTTATAAAAATATTGTACATTTCTTCTTAAAGTCATTTTATCATAAAGTTCGTAATTTTCATTTATCTATTGTTTTTTATTTTTCATTTTTCTTATGTATCCACGAATCTGTAGAAGATCAGCTTAATTAATATCTCGATTATCCATGAAGGATATCGAAGTTAAGGAAAACATAATTACATATTACAGAGAATCTAAAACCAGGGATAATTCACTCCACGATTAACTGTGCCCCTGTTAATCATAGCTCTACATAGTTTTACGTCTATATGCAACTTATGTGGGCAGTTCAGTATAAGAATCTTACAAACAAAAGCTTCGTGATTTATACAGTTCGTCCACCTATTAGTACTGTTTAACTAGTGAAATCCAGATGTCAACAATGGACTAGATGGACTAGGAAAGAAGAATCACGCATGATTTTGTTAGAAAAATGCCTTGGATAGCGAGCGTATCAAATACAGTTCTACGGGATAAAGATTAAGGATACAAAGAGAATGAAACCGGCTCATGATCGTGTCCAATGATAAACTTTGATATCAGCTATGTTTAAAATTCGTTCACTACTACCAAAGATTTGGGTCCTTGTTGATATTCTCTTTGCAGACGTCTTACTTTCCAAACAAGTTGTAAGGGCCCAATCTTGTTTATTTTGAGTCCAATGTACGACTGCTACAGGCAAGCAATGCTACTGAATGCCTCCAGGAGTTCACTATCTGGGGAGGAGGCCGTTTATTTTTTCAAGTACTATGCCCCTTCAATTAGTAACTAAACATTATGCAACAATCAGATATAAATTTTCAGCATTACCGGAAGTAGGGGGATCCCCCCCCTGGGATGTATTACATAAATATGTGCTGAAGACGAGTTAAGTGGCGGCTTAAAAGGCGGTAAAAAATAATCCCAAATTAAACTCCACACCCTTCAGTATCCCTCAATATACTGCTCCCTGACAGCAATTTAGCAGCCCATTCTGTACAAAAAGTTAACATGGGGAAACGACTATTTAATTAGATAATTCACCCTTTCACAAAAAGGGAGATCCCCTCCAATAAAACACCCACAAGGAGGATGACACCAGGTGGTCCTCCTACCTTCCCACGGCTGAACAATAGGGCCTCGCAACACAGGGTACAGCGGCTGCCTTCCGGAGTTCGAGATCCGTTAGGCACGCGATCTTTTCGTTGTAAACAGTGTAACCATTTATTCAGCAGTGAGCAAGGGAAAATTAAATTAACTTTCTGTCACCTTCTAACCTAATCCTCCTAAAATATCTGGCAGGCCATCAAATTCTGAAATTCTTTAACTTCAGTTACTTATGTATAAAGTGAAGCTTTCGCGGCGACTGAAGTTGATGAAAGACTCTCGGGTTACAAGCCGCGTCAGGTTGCTGAATGGTGAATGAACCATTTCTTCCGCGGAAGAAATGGTTCATTCAGCCACCTGAAGCGGCTTGTAACCCGAGAGTCTTTCATCAACTTCAGTCGCCGCGAAAGCTTCACTTTATACATAAGTAACTGAAGTTCTTCTTCTTCCTCAGCACCTTGTTCTCAAACACACTCAAATCATGTCCTTCACTTAGAGTGAGAAATTATTATAAAAGTGATGAAACTATTGTTTTTACGTTTTCGGATATAAAATGGAAAGAGAAAATTCTTGACCTGAGTAGTAAGAAAGTATAAGTAAAATCAAATATACAGGGAGAATTTTGGTTGGAAAAGTACACGGGATAACATTAAATTGAAAAACTGAATGTTGATTACAGTAGAATATTAAAATCTACCTTAGAACAATAGGATATTAAGATATGAACAGAACGGAATTGCCTTCGCACAGAGTTTAATGATGCATGTTCGTAAGTACCTTTGGGTTCCGACTGAAGAAGCATCTGTTGCTCAAGGAACATTCCGTACATCCTAACTTAGTTTGTTAGTTAGTCTGCAATGGTTAATATTAAGTCTACTGTTTCATATTCAAAAATTCGCTGGTTGAATCATCATAATTTCCAAGCTACCATCTAAAGGCCTATCCGTAATAATTTTCACTACACAGGACAGCAGAACGTTCATGATTCTCATTTTCAATCGTAAGATATATCCTAACAGTTCAAAATTCCGACAAAGAACTTCGTAAATGACGTGCAATGTGTAGTATTTGAAGTTCTCATGGCGGCGAATATGAAAATGCCTGTCTTCTGGGCTGTATCGCCGTGTAGTCTGGAAGAAGTTAACCAAAATTTCACAGCACGTATAAACGTTGGTAAACTTCTACCAGAATACACGGCGCTATAACCTAGAACACAGTCATCCTCCTTTGAAATGGCAGTATCTTATAAAACTGGCCACACCCACTTCCTTACACATTCCTCCTAATTTTATCTTCAGTTATCTTACTAAATTTCACTACACGATGTTACATAACTTCAGCAGTCGTAAAATAACCAACCTTTAAGCCCATTAGTTTCGTGTTATACTAAAAACTGCATTATCCTCTGTAACTTTCCCAATACACGTAAATCGATTCTCGAACTTGCTAGTGTAATGGTCGGTAGGTTGTTCCTGTATCAGATGTTTGTGGTTCTATCGCCTAATCCAAGACAGGGCGGACTGGAGGAGGATATGGTGGATTTCCTCCGGGATTTCTCTGGCGTTCCAGCCCCTCTACTAAATTTCATCAGCAACGTTCGTGGATATTAGTCCTATATCTTCGTTTTTAATTTTTAGTCCATTTAACATAAGCCCTTTGAAACTGAATGGCAACTGCAGGTACCATGTGTTTGAACAATCAATAACACTGCATTTTTTAATCATTTGTTTTGTATAATTATCAGGGTAGACGGGGAATAATTACTGAGCAGTTGATCTTTGTAATTTTGAAATTTTATGTTTTCTGTGCGATACTGACTGAATTTTTAAATATTATTTAGATGTGCTTCGGCTTCAAAAGCTTGACAACATTTTGTCTTCTTTACTTTGAAACCACTTTAAGAGATGTTTGCATTTATAGAAACTACACCACTCACCTCTCTAGTTTAGCCTTTGGTTACAGGTGTTCACGTTGTTATCACAAAATCCTACCACAGGACCCGATTCTGTGTCAATTCAATCCAATCAAAGTGGTCATATCCTTATTTCTCTATGATTCATATTGTCCTAGCATCCACGTTTAGATCTCTCAGGTTGTCTTTTTCTTTTAGGAAAACTCACAACACTACGTATTTTCTCATGCTTGCTACATGTCCCGCCCACCTCAATCTTCTTGATTTGATCGCCCTAGGAACACAATTATCATCATTATCATTATTTGTATCGTCTCGCTGCGACTTAGCTATGAAGTAGTGACGTTGCAGCGTGGCGTGCAGACATTAATTGGGAGACAATTGAGCATCCCGACGCGTCATCTGAGCGACCGAGGGTTTCAGGGACGGTGCTACTGCTGCTAATAAAAGTATCAAGGGGTGCAAGTGGCGGTTTAACAAGCAATGTGTCTAGTTAATAGGGTCACATTATCTACCCTCTGATTCCGGTTACTTAACTATACGCGCTGAGTAATCTGAGAGAACAAAGACAAGAGACAAAGAGCAGCCCCCATTTGCTAAAGTTCCTGGACGACACAGATGTACTACTGTTTCTGGTTCGCTTGGCAGCCATAGTTGTGTGTTAAAAAGAAGTTCAATACGTAAAATAATAGTAAATATAATGCATGTAAGATTTGAGGTTTTCACAGCGATGAGTATGAAGATTTCCGTCTTCTGGGTTGTTGCGCCGTGTAGTCTGGTAGATGTTAACCAACGTTTCAGAGGTCATACTGCCTCCATCATCAGGGCGATTCATCTACCAGACTACACAGCGCAACAACCCACAAGACAGGAATCTTCAAATATAATACACTTTCTGATAGCCTATATAGAGTCCTCCTTCCACGATGACATTTAAGAGTAGGTTATATTTTTTTTGTTTTGTGCTCCGTTACAAATCTGCTTTATTTTTCGTCGAAGGTTCATAATTTTATTGCAACTGAGCTCGGCATTATATTATCTTGAGACAGTTAAATCCGGCGCCAACCCTCTAACCTAACTCAGCTAAGATTTATTTAATATTATACTTCCGTCTAGATCTCCCATGTTCTCTCTTCCCTGTATATATTTTCTGGTAAAATATGTTTATCTTCCCAGTTCAAGGTACATACCATATGAAGAATACATGTTACAAAAGTCCCCATCGTGTAATTTTCTCTATTCCTTTTGAACTTCCTCTTTCTTAAGACAGAATATTCTTCTCGGTACAGCATTCTCACACTCACACACACATAATGTTCTCTCAGTCTAAGATACCAAATTTCCCACAAACATTTTAACGGATTACGAAGACATGAATGGAAAGATGCTAAGGGATTAGCATAAGTTCCGGAGGCAAGGTCAAATGGATAAGACAGGTGCAGAGAGGACTTCAAATTCCCTCCTTCCACGGTCTAACCCAAGCGCCAGGCAGTCTTACTGTTAAATACAGCTGCTGCAACCTCAAGTCTGCAAGGTCTCCCCCTGGAATTACCTTAAATACCTTCTCTTTTTAGTACACAGTATCCATGGTAACTTAGACATAACATACACAAATAAAACACCACAAATTATTATTTGACCTATGCAAAGAATTATAACCTCTCAGAAAGCGTAGTGTTTAGGAGCCAAACAATTCATTAAAATAACGTCTCGTGGTCTAGGTTATGTGAATATCCTATAAGTAATCAGGTTTCACCTACGAGTATAGACAAGATTCATAACTATCTTTGGGATATGCAGTTCTCAGTTGAACGACAGTTCCTCAGGGAGGGAGCGGTTGGAAGACCTAAAGCAAATAAAAGTGGGGTCAAATAAGAGGCTTGCAGTAAAGGAACCAAGCAAGCATGGACTTTAAACCAATTGACAGTAAAACACCAAAAGAATGCAACACTTTAAACTAATCCAAAAAATTGATATTCCCAATACGAGGTGCGATCGGAAAGTTTCAAGACTGTGTCAATAGAGGGCGAACCGGATGTAGTACGAGCTTCTGCCGCTAGGGGGTGCGGCCTACATTCATAGTGAATCAGTGTGCCAGCCGGCATCATCGAATTAGCATTTGTTTCTTAGTTACGGGCGTTTTGGTAGTGCATTACACCGACCCTCCTGCGATTTCGGAATGGCGGATTTTCATGAACAAATCAAATTTTGCCAAAGACTCGCCAAAACGGCTACGGAAACCTATGAAATCCTAAAGCAAGCATTTGGGGAGTCCGCAATGGGTCGTGCACAAACTTTTGGGTGGCATTCACGTTTTAAAAATGGCCGAACCCCTG
>NW_019059569.1:898795-926653 GCF_000696155.1 Zootermopsis nevadensis
AATCCGGAACGCTTGTCTGAGTGCAGATCGTGCGCGCCACGTCAATCCAAAACACCAAAATATGACACAGGGCGATTTGAAAGTATTTCAAAACGAACTGTGGGTAATAATGTAAAATTTTCATCAAATTGTCATACCCAGAAGTGCCAAATGACTGGTAACCGAAACACGATAATTCTGTGTTGATAATGTTACGATTCATAATAAGTAACGTGAATTTCCTGAAAAAAGACGTATGGGGGAGCTGATGCAGTGGCTCCACTAATTCTTAACATCGATACTAGTCTGAGATGAGTGGTGAGCTTTATGCTCCGGCCGCTTTATACCTGACAGAAATACCCCCGCAGTAGATATAATTTCATAAGACGCTCGGTGGATCGAAGAGCGTGCCTGGACGTAGAACAGACAACATAATAAAACCTCCTTTTGCCAAGAAACTAACCATAGCTGTCGAATCCGTTTCAATTCCAGTTAATTCCAATGAATGAATTTGACGGGCTATATTAAAGCACAAAATTATGGATGTTGATGACTGTCTTCTGGGACTGCGACTGTAATCTCACCCTGATTACGGAGGCAGTAAACACCGCTGAAACATCGGTAAACTTATACGAGATATAAGATCCCAGAAGACA
Source organism: Zootermopsis nevadensis (assembly GCF_000696155.1). The sequence continues at coordinate 899,431 of NW_019059569.1, forward strand.
CATTCAAATTCACAGCCGTAAAAACCTAAAATGTCACATTATGCTTCTCATTTGGCACTTAAATAAAACCAAAGTTACACAAAAGGGATATTCTTGAGCAGATAAACTTCTATGGGGTACGTCGCGTGTATACACAAGTAAATGGGCACTTATTTTAGCGGATGTCAACATCAGAGGTACAGCCAGATATCTGCATCGTCTACTTAATATTCAGTTCAAATCTCTCATTCTAACGCCGAATTTTTCTCCATTTTAGCAAATCACAATGGAAACAAGATTTATTAAGAGAACCTCGCACGTGCTCGAGCGGTAGTATTCGGTAATTAAAACCGACGATAAAGAAGCTTAAGTGACACCCGGTCAGTTGGGACGAACAAAAGAAGATGTCGCCCCGTCGCTTGGTCAGCATACGCTTTGCATATAAGGGAGGGGTGGGGCTATGGTATTTCAAGTGGGGGACAATAAAGGATTTAAATCACGGCTTCCGACTTCTGTTTGGCAGTGCAATGCCGTTTCCGCACCTGATTTTTTATAATTTCTTTTCCATATAAACTGCTCCCTGTCTGAAGTCATTAATTAAAAGACGAGGGTTCTCACCCTTATATCCGACGTGTGCGGAATGACCAATAGAAGCTTCTGTATATGTTAAATGCCTTTAGAATCTCTGGTCAGGGACTCAGAGTCCACGCCAGTCATTAATGAAGGGAGCGGAAAGAATATATTATAATTGCAAGGAGTACATTTTGAAACTAAACCTTCAAACAGACCTATTTACCGTATTATTCATTAATTTATTAAACTCTTTTTATAATAGGAAAACCGGTGGTACAGAAAGTGTAAACCCTAAGTGTTATGTGATATAAATACGTATTTAAAATAATTCTATAAGGTTAATAAACATGTAATATTAAGAAAAATAAAAGATAATGTCCCTCTATTTATGTTCTTGTACGTCCTTACACAAGAAATATTAAGTAACGCGAGAGGGTTTGTAAGTCCTTACGTTTCTACAAGATGCAACGACCTAGAAGACAGCCTTCTTCATACTTGTCGCAGTAAGAACCTGAAATCTCACGAAGTTTCAAATAAATTCAATACATTCTGTCAAAATCGTATCTAAAATATTTTTTTCGGTATTAATTTTGGAAACAGATTAAAATAGGGGTTACGCTCGCTATCATTCAATTTATTTTATGGTTCTTATTTAATTAACGACGCTGTCAGAAGCTCAGATTATATATCGTCGAATAACGAGTGATAAATTTTAAGGGCTGTGGAAACAGCGGTCATAGCCTACTTTAAGGTATTATCATGGCGTTTGACTGAAGTGACTAACCACGTAAAAACTTTAATTAGGATGGACAGTCTCCGAGCTGAAATATGAACCTGGGAAGTTCCAAATACTAAGTAGGAATACTAGCCACTTGACTCCTACGTTCTATCTAAAAACGTAATAATCAAAATATAAATAATAATAACAGGACGTAGTGTTTTATATGACTGTGAAACTTAGTGTTTGTTCAAACAGAAGAACGTGTGACTGAGGATATTTTAAAAAAGTGTTGAAAAACATACTTGGATCTAACAGATAGGAAGAAACGAGAGAGTAGAAACAGTTGCAATATAACGAGCAACATAATCTACGCTCTGCGCTAAATATCCTATTAATGCGGTGGTAACGATGGTGACATAGAATCTGACCGAAATACTATTGCGATAGGAAATTTAGAGGAGTTACAGAAGTACGTATATGCACAGTAGAGCACAAAACTGTAAGATGTAAATGGCTACCTTCAGGTCTATAGTCACTTCCGTGGAAATCTCAAATCTTAGGTTAGCCTGGTTTAAAGCCTGAAGAAATGTTCTACATATTTTATAAAATATTTCGAGGTAAAGAAGTAGAGAGAACAGCTCTCTGGACAAGAAACAGCATACATTAGTGAGATGGCATCACAGAAAAGAAGGAAAAGTAATATTGTTTACTTAGCGGTTATAGACCGATACTTACACATTAAGTGTTTTTGACTAGACTCATCTGGCTCAGGATAGTTAGCAATAACTGGATCTTGTAAATATGGTAATAAACCTTCAGATTCCATAAAAGACTAATAATATCTTGACTAGCTGAGAGAGAATTATCATCCCATGGGAAACTTTCCTCTTTGGTGTCATTCAGTTAAATTTGTAGATGCATATAGAAATGTATGTGAGTAAAGCTCTTTAAAATGGGCGTATGTATGACCAGAAAGTTGACAGAACTTAACATTATAACAGCTATAGAATTTTTGAGACTGAAGTGTTAATAAAATTGGTCAGGATTTCAATGACGTCCTTCGGCATTAATGGCATTGATCCTCAGAGTCTTGCTAAAAGAGTGTTCGTTTGTTTCGTTTGTATTAAAAATTACATATAGGAAGCGTGTTAAATTCGGGAAAATATGTTAAGCCTCAATTTGTTTAACATGCAAATGTAAGATTGGTAGGACTGTTCTCTTACAGTTCTCAACCCTTCAATGGAGGTGGCTGGTCGAGAGACAGAAAAACAACCGAAGGACGGAGTGCGTCTGTGGGAAACTGAAGGTACAAAACACAGTGAGAACTATATACAGAGTATATCAGCTTGAGTGTGTAATTCAGAGGAAAATGGTTGCAGCCACGTGTAGAAGAAGCGAAACTAAATTAACAATAATATGAATACAAGATTGATCATGACTGGGACCATGTGGACGACGTCGCGGGGGGTCCAGCGTGCATCAGGGTCGGTACTTCAATTGACGGAGGGGGGTGGCTGAACTGAGGGGTAGCTTGTTTGTACATATTGCATCCCCCTTTAACTAAGACCATGGATATTTCTCCCTTCATCCTTACACGACTCACGACGCAAAAGCTGTGGCAAATATAAAGGGTTCCAAAGGATGTTACCTTACAATATTACTCACAATGACATTTATGAATAGACCTATGTAACGCAGAAGTTTCAACGTCCACCAACATTCTACTCCCCTGAAATTCTTTAGCAGTTTTTCACTAAATTTGGTTTGGGAGTTTCTATGTAAGACCTAAAAGATTTTAGAATAATTTAGTTGCCTATGATTCGCTTCTGAACAATATAACACTAACCAAACATCGTGGTCAAATGTTTATTATTCCTGTTTCACATTAGAGAGGTCTGGTTTCAAATTTCGGCCCTGACTCCGGCTGTTTTACTGAGGTTTTTGTGGTTTTCTCAGTCTCTCCAATCAAATGCCGAAATAATCCAAACAAATAGGCCAAGAATGCTTCCCTCCACGTCATTTACAATTCATTATTCACTATCATCATTTCATTCGAGACTATATAGTTAGATACTGAAAGCGTAGTTAAATAAACGAAAAATAAATAAAATAACTCTCGTTGCAAGTGTGGAATTAATCGAACCTTTCTTTCCAACATTTCTCTTTATAGTAATTAGTGATACGTGGCATAAAATATAGACGCATTAAGATACACAAATTTTATTTCAATATTTTTAATTTAACAACATAAAAGGAAAAATCCTTTAGACCTATGAGCAACCGGTGTCTTTATGCATCTAATATCTAGTACTATCAGCACTGTATCTGTATTAAATTAACATAACATTAAAGAGGCATGTAGAAACGCAAATAAAAGCATTTGAAAATTATGTGTACTCCAAATTTGAAGACACTTTCACTCTGGTAACATTATATACATTTCAGCTAATATATGTATGTATGTATGTTTAGAACAATACGATTGTCACAGGCCAAGCTAAAGACACGTGAGTGAATGTGTACGGAAAGCGAAGATGTTAGGGATTTGTTGTTGGCTTATCCAGAAACCAAAACGCAGAACTTAATCTATGAATAAAAAGTATGTAGACCTATGTGTATGCATAAAAGATAAATTTTGATAAAAATTATAAATTCTACAAATAATGCACATGTTAGTAATTTAGAAAACTATGTGGATATAATATGATGTGGAAAATATAACAAATAACTGTAATTATATTATTTCTTATTAAATGTAAAATAATGGTGTGTAAATGGAAGAGACGCGCACCGTAAAACCAGGTGTCAAATGGTGATCTGTCGCACAATGTCTATTTGTAAATGAACTCATCTCAAATTTCATTTAATTTCTTCGTGGAAGCAAAAGTACAAATCATCGAAAAAAAAAATCAGATACGAATTGTTGACTTTAGCCTTGTAATCCTGGGGTCTCGGGATCGATTCCCGGCGGTGCCCGAATTTATAAATTTGTTGGGCAAGGCCGTGGTCTAGGCAACACGGAGTTTTCCTCCGGGGGCTTCCCCGGTTTCTCCGTGGCATCCCAACAATTACTCCATTCACACACAGAAGAAGGCAATGGCAAACCACGTCTGGATCATCTGCCAAGAACGTATATGAACAGGTCCCAGTCCGAGGAAAGGATGGAAGGATCCTGTTCATATGGACCTGTCGTCAGACAGAACACTACATAATAATAAGATGAGGTGGTCTAGCGGTTAGAACGCTGGCCTTGTAATTCTGATGTCTCGGGTTCGATTCCCGGCGGTGCCCGAATTTATAACTTGTGTTGGGCAAGGCCGTGGTCTAGGCAACCCGGAGTTTTCCTCCGGGGGCTTCCCCGGTTTCTCCGTGGCATCCCAACAATTACTCCATTCACACACAGAAGAAGGCAATGGCAAACCACTTCTGGATCATCTACCAAGGACGTATATGAACAGGCCCCAGTCCGAGAAAAGGATGGAAGGATCCTGTTCATATGGACCTGTCGTCAGACAGAACACTAAATAATAAATAAATAACTTATATTTAAAGAACAAACACATTTCAAGAATGATGTCTATTCTGAAAAATATTATAAATTCTGTTTTAAACTTAATGTAAATCAGAGGGTTATACCAGAAAGATACAGGACAAAAATAACTTCACCCAATAACTGATACTGTCAATCTCCAGCTTGCAAGCCACTTCCAAATCCATTGAGTAGGTTCAAAGATAAAATGCGCAGACGAGGAAACGGACAAACAAGACCTCCAAATTATCTGCTTTCGCGCGTTTGATGCAAAGAACGTACAGTGCGTCAAATAAAAACTTACTTATCACACTCCAATTGTCATCAGTTATTAATAAACGCCAGAGAATCTGAAGAAGCAACCTCGCATGTGTGAGACCCGCTCGTTGGGAGGTCTGTACTATGGCCAACAGACTAAACGCCCGGCCTTCTAGCCTGACAGCGAGTCAACTGTTTGAAGTGCCTGCCACCTCAGCGCCCGCCATGTGTGTCTGGTAATGTATGGTTCCGGAGAGTAACAATGGTTGGACCTTGGACAATGGCAGTGATAGATTAGTGTGGGCGAGATGAAGACGTAAGACACTTCTAGGAGTTGCTGCATAGTGATTTGAGGTTCCGTTAAAAGCTACCGGAAAACTGCTCCGCTCAGGTTGTGACTTGGAAGGATTAGAAGAATAATTAACCGAGTGTGATCTGAGGTGCTCACGGAGGCGAGTATGGAGATGGTAGAAGACAGCCATCTTCATACATACTCACCGCTGTAAAAGCCTGAAATCAAATATGGACGCTTAACGTATTACGTCGTTTTTTAATCAAAGTGCACTGAAAAAACATTTGGATCTAAGGATAATATAAATGCGTAATTTAGGATAAATCTACGGTATTCACATATCAAGGAACTTCGTGATTTGTAGGCCTAAGGAACATATCCATGTCGTGGTAAAACGAATAGAGGGGGTTCCGGTTTCAAACCTCGACCAGAATAACAACTGTTCTTGGCTTATAATTTCTTGGTTTTTCTTAGTCACTCCGTAATTATGCCACAACCTAGGCCACGACCACTTCCTTCCACATTCATCCCAATGCATTATTTATTATCATCGGCATAGTCACGGCGTAATTGAATAAACAGCAAATTAAGAAATAAAATATATATTCGCGTTCTTATGAGGAGAGTGAACTGAAGAAGGTAATAAATTGATTACGGAGCTGGGATGAGGAAGGCAAAATATAGAGTCAGTAAGTAATTTTGATTTGGAAATATCTTGGGAATGGGCAACTTGGAATAACTTAGACTAGTGGCCTGTACTCGTATATTAAGGAAAGAACTACGAGAATATTGTAGGGATGGGAGGTGAACGCAGAACTTGCCAAGCACTATGTCCGATGTCTCGCTCTTGTATGAGCAGCGTTAAACCTGGTTTTACTTCAACAGAAATTCTCTTTCCTCTGTGATATACATTCTCGTGAAACTTATTCATTGCATTTACTGTGATAATGGAAAGAACAGATTCCTTCAAAACGTCATAAGCTTCTTCCAGTAATACGAGGCAAGGATAGATAGTAGAACACCTTGAATGTGAATCATACCTGATGGAGAATTAATTCAATCCACAAAATACCCTCATAATAAATTCCCTAATATCATTAAAGTATCTGAAGTCAGCAAATGGGCCCGATACTGAGACTGTTCACATCAAAGCAAGTCATGGGACACAGTCCTTGGCCAGTTTTATGATCTTTCATCCGCCTTACCGATTATAATTCGCGCAATGGAACGCTGTGGTGTAGTAATTAAACCCCTTCCTTCGTATTGTGAAGGCACCGGTTCAAATCCTGGTTTAAGTTTCCTGTAATATTCACCACTTTCTCTGAATTATGCAAATTCATCATCAGTTGGTCCAGTATCGTTAACAACCAGATGGTAACGCCACGCTCTAAAGGGAGACGAGTTCCCGCTGAGACTTGCAAGGCCTACTGCTGGCAGGTGCAATTCTGTCTGGATTTCCCCACTCTCGATATTCTGCACGTACGATACTATCGATGCGAAATAATAGACACGTCTACTTGTTGAATTTATTTTCTCTCTTTGATTCTTTTTCGACTCCTGATTTTCTTCTTTCCTGCGCTCTTTCGTGTTTTCTAGTACCCTCTTCTTTCCTACCTTCCACCCGTATTCTTTTAATCTCCTTGCCTGCTTCAGCAATATTTATGCAACAGCCTTGAATAATAGAATATCGAGGCTCGTTCTGCTTTCTTTCTAGTACCTTTTGCAGCCTACTGCACCCTAATCTCTATGATTTGTGAAGTCTAGAAGGATGAGATTGGTGGTGTAAGTAACACGCATTACAACAAACAAGAAACGTGTGACTTTTCGTTATTAAAACGAGAATAAAGACAATCTGTGAGATACGGACTTAAATGAGAGAGCAATTTCTGAAAGAAACGAATCATGAAAATGTGAATAAGACTGAACAAATTAAAAATAATTATTAGTTCTCTGATTACGGATATATACCACCGGGTTCCATAATTTTCTTTTCCGAATCACATGCCCAAAGAAGACGGCATGATGTAATTAGTAGCAAATTTTAAATTTGTTCTGTATGTAACGCCTTTCGTTGTTAAGAACGTTGTAACATTACCACGTTACGTGGGCAGTTCAGTTTCTGTGAAGCCAAATTAAAGCTTCTTTTCTGTAATAATAGGCCTACTGTGAAGCAATGTTAAGACGATGGACCACAACATGATGCTGTATTAATTAATTTATTCTTCGGTTACTTCTTGTCGCATCTGCGCAGTTTATGATAGAACTGATGAGGAAGGAAGCGGTCCTGGCATGGTTCTGGACGGATTAAGAGAAATTCCACTGCTCCTCAGATAGGAAAGCCGGAGTCTGGACTGAGATTTGAATGCGGCAAATACCGGCGATGTTCCGAATGTTACAAGAGACCAGTGTTAACTGGAAGTGGCTGTGCACAACTGTGTCTGTCCGGTCCTGTGAAATGCTGCACTTTTGCTCGACAGCAGTATTAGTTATCAGCTGCGGACTGTATAATTGACATTAACATCGTCTCAATTGAAACGCCTCAGATGCAGTGTTTACACCGCAAATCCAGGAAAAGTAAAGTTGCTTCCTAGCTGTCCGCTTTCATACTCGATATCTTTCTGGACTTAGTAACCGGAAAACCTGAAGGGAAAAGTCCAGTTCGAAATTGAGGCGTGCATGAAAGAATAATATTCAAAACGATATTAAAAAATAGGTTATGATGATGTGGATTAAATTCAACTGGCTCCTGATAGGGTCTAGTCGCGGACGTTTATAAAGACCGCAATGAAATATCTGATTCCCTAAAAAGAGGTAATTTAGTGTCTAACTTAGCGACTATAAGCTTCTAATTCTCCATTGACTTAGGTTTATTTTGACTGGTTAATTTATCGACTGACTCACTGACTGGCTGTTCACAAATTCACCGAATAACTTACTAGCTGATTTACTAACATACTGGCTTAATAACTCACAAACTGACTTATTTCCTAACTCACCGCCTGACGGACAGACTGCCCGACGTTTTAGGGGTCCTTGCCGCCCTGATAATGGAGGCGGAAATAACCTTTGAAACGTTGCTAAACTTCTATCAGACTACACAGAGCAACAATCCAGAACACAGCCATCTTTTAAGTTACCGACTAACTGGATGACTGACTGACTGACTGACGATCGACTACCTCGCTGATTCTGTATCTTGCCAAGTTCCGTCACAAACTTAAGATGACAAAAGCGGGTAACAGCGCATTAGTTCGTACTTACGAGCTATGCGATAACGTTCTTTGTTCGTGTCTCAAATAAACGAAATGAGTTTGTAATTATGATGCAATTATTTTTGCTTAACTGTGTACAATTAGAAATTATAAAAATTGAAAAGAAAAAACAAATCTTTCATGTATCCAGAGTCCACGTTTCTATGCCCCATTAACTATATGGCGGGCTAAGCAGAGAGGAATCAGAGGATCTCACGCCGTGCAGAATCGTAAGTAGATACGAAAGCTTTGAAGGAAAATACCGTCTCGTCTTCAGGGCAGAACATGGCAGCGCTCTCAAAAAAATTCAAAATAAAGTTATGTGAAACCGTTCGGTTCAGTTCCGTGTTACAACAGTCGCGCAACTGTTTTTTCATGTGACTGTTAGTAACTTCAAATTTAAGATAATGGCATTTTCGACTAAACCATAATATCACTGTCTGTAGAGCCGATTTCATGCAAATTGTTTCCCCTGTGTTTGACCCGCCTAATGGTAAAATAAATCCAAACATATTTACAAATCTCTTCGTCACAAACCTTTAAAACATTTTCATATAAAATGAAGATACTGAACTCAGGAAACATATGTATAAAACCTTCAGAGTTTCTCTCCACAAAAATCGATATTGTTAATGCGTCAGAATTGTAGATTAATTCTTTTCCCATAACTTAAATGACAGAGCGGAGAGAAACGATAAAATGACCTTTTTAATAATTTTCTTCCATTGTCCCGTAACTTCATTTTAACGACATAGGCACATTTTTCTCAGAAGCTACAAAAGAAACATAAAATTAAAACCGATAATTGTACTGTTACTTGTGACATCTGTGACACGTAAGCCATAAAGTTATTAAATATTTTTGTATCAACTATGTTTAAAAAGCGATCATTTTGAATGGAAATGTTTAAAAATCTGTTTAGTGGTGTATAGCTAAGAAAAACGAAAATATATACAGAAAATCACAAGTAAAGGTTTACCAAATTTCATGACAGGAAAGACTATAGTTGTTTAGAAAAATTTAGGCCTACATTTATATGCCGAAATAAACAACACGGAGGAAGAGCTTACCGCCTCTTAACATATTCCTCCCATCTGTGCCTAGGTCTTCTGTGTGGTCATTTCCTTCAGGTTTCAGGACCAAATTATTATGTGTGTTAGTGAGCCAGTCCGCCGCTGATCGCGGGATGCTGTGATCGGGTGGGAATCGCCGGGTGCTTCTTGTCTGATGAACGAGCAGTTCAAACAAGCGACTCGTCTCTTTAATTAGCTTCAAAATATTTGCTTTCGGCAGCGGATCACACGCTATGCGATTTATAAAGGGTTTATGCGGATGGATGGATCAACCCGATTCCCTTTGGAACGTTTCGTTTGAAGCTCTCTATCCTGCAAAATGTGGGCCGCAGGCCACTCTTTTAGCGGTTTTCTGATTTACCTCTCCGCAGTAAAATACAAAGAAGAATGGTAAATAAATATTAAAATAAATACATTCATCGTTGATGTGATACGTTTTTTTGAGTTTGAAAAAACAGGCATTTAGAAAATCCTACTCCAGCCTGGAACTGAATCCCGGTTCTCCAACCAGAACACAGTTTACACCATTGTAGTGACATGTGTATGCCGACTCATGACGTCTAACATACAGTATAATTTCTGGGCTTGAACCACTTAGTTTTTTTAAATTGCGTCTAATATTTTGCCATCATATTTTGTGGAATAACGCGGCCATAGCCTATTTTAATTACTAATACAAACGCCCTTCAGACCGAGATTCGAATCGGGTACTCTAGACTGTGAAGCAGTGCAAACCTTTATACTGTTACGTTTGGCCATCAGAGTTCGCAAGCACAAATCCTAATATCAACTGGACACAGCTTCAAAACCAGAGAATTACACTTATTTGTATAGCTTTGAGCTTAACAGCTTTGCTTGTTCCTACTCAGTATCGTCATAGCGACGCGTGTTCATATTTACATGCACTGCTTGCATATGTTGTTGATTTTATGCATTTATCTACCTTTATAACTGTCCTAGAAGTAGGTACAATAACTCTAAGTGTACATTTATGTTAGTCTAACTGGATTCTGTAAATATATTTTATTGCTCAAACATAAAATATTGATCTATAATTGTTTACGCATGTCGAAGCACACTTCTTGGTGGATCTTATTTATATGCTATTTATACACGAGGCATAGTGTGTTGTTTCATAGCCTGTTATTTTAATATGTCCTTTCTGCAAAAGCGTCACATTTATATACGGGATGTATTCATAGCCATTAAAGCAATTCCGTTATCTTCCATAGGGAAGTCACGTGTTTGATTTAAATGGTTCCAGTATAATACCGACTGATCGTGTTCTGAACTTAAACGACTCCAATCTACTCACGTTATCCTACTTCAAGTTCCTTTCGGGTGAAGAGAAACTATCAAGAATTTAGGCACGTTTAACGACTTTTTTTAATACTTAAACAAACTCATGATCTGACAATTGATACACTAATAATTTAAAGACTTGTTTCGAATACAGAATTTATACAGCGTCAAACGAAATGAAAAGATAATTATGAATAATAAAGGGGGAAACAATTTTAAAGAAATAATAATGGTCTCTATCGACGGCAGATGCTGGTCTCCTGAGTTGTAACGCCGTGTGAACCACCGGAAGATAAAACGTTTCGAATAAACATAGTGTCTCCATCTTCAGGGCTGAAATTCTGATATCGTCACAGCAGTGAGAATTTTAAATCACACAAAATCGTGGTCTATTTTAACGTACTTCTTCTACATTAGTCCGCAAACAACAAGGAATATTACTTCTCTGTCTTCTATCAGACTACATGGCGCAACAACCCAGAAGACAGCCATTTTCATATTCGCAGCCGTGAGAACCTGAAATCTCATTAGTGAATGTGTTACCGGCAGCCCGTTTCCGACTTCTCGCCGTGGCGACCAGGTTTTTACTAAGGATAATCCATCTGTAATTTGTGATGGACGAAATGACAATGGGATAGGTTTTTCTCCGAATTCTTCGGTGTCCCCTTCCCGTATCAATTCACTGCTAGTCCATAGTCACTCATATATCTTCTGGGGATAGACAACATGCCCGTTACAGACCCACAGCGACAATAACAATACTCAGCTACCGCTACATCTAGTTCCTCGGTTTCTGCCGAAGTGTTCCCTATTAAGGAACACATGTTTGTTGTTGGAATGAACTGATACCGGTTGCCAGGCCAACGGCCTTGACCGAATGAATGCTGAGGTCGTGGGTTGGAATACCCCCTGGCATGGATGATTGCATTCGTTTTCATCGCCAATTATGTGATTTGTTTAACGAAGCTCTTAGTAGCTGAGACTATACAGTGTCGAATGACAGGATCATTTATGTATTGGAAAAGAAACGAAAAAATTCGGCATTTGCCTACAAAGACTGAGGAAAACTGAGAAAACTCCAGAACAGTTCAGCCGGCATCTATGCCGATAATTGATACCGGGACCTCCCAAATACGATTGAGTGCTAACCGCTCGACTACGACTTTAGATGTTCATGACCTCAATTATCATTTATGGAGTAACAAAACTAGCTGCTTACAGTAATGAACCTGCTGTTTACGTAGAAGGCGGGAAATTACTTCACTAGCTGAGTGTTCTATTAGCTCCTCAAGAAGGAATGTGTTCCATGGAGTTAGTTGCATTTCAAGTCACGTAGTCTACAAGGGTTTGTATGTTGAATCTTTTCAGGAAATGTAATTTATGAAGCTCTATTTGACCTTCACCATCATAAAGAGTGTAAGTGTTCCTACTTCTTATTTGGGATGTCCGAGTTTCGACTATCGACCCTAAGTGAAGTTTTGACGTAAATACGTCCATGAGGAAGGGTCATTCGGCAAAAACGTGTTACGAAAAAGGGAAACTAAAAAGTGTAACTTCATTGTTATGTTACTTAGGAAACGTCATCTGTTTACTCGGCATTGTTGTTACCTAGCAAACGCCATCTGTTTATCAACAAATAAACAACAATGGTTACCTAAGGAACGTCGTGTTTACTCGGCATTGTTGTTACCTAGCAAACGCCATCTGTTTATCAACAAATAAACAACAATGGTTACCTAAGGAACGTCGTGTTTACTCGGCATTGTTGTTACCTAGCAAACGCCATCTGTTTATCAACAAATAAACAACAATGGTTACCTAAGGAACGTCGTGTTTACTCGGCATTGTTGTTACCTATAAAACATTTCAGTACATTACCTTACCTTAGACGCCAAGGTGGTCTAGCGGTTAGAACGCTGGCCTTGTAATACTGGGTCTCGGGTTCGATTCCCGGCGGTGCCCGAATTTATAAATTGTGTTGGGCAAGGCCGTGGTCTGGGCAACACGGAGTTTTCCTGCGGGGGCTTCCCCGGTTTCTCCGTGGCATCCCAACAATTACTCCATTCACACACAAAAGAAGGCAATGGCAAACCATTTCTGGATCATTTGCCAAGAACGTATATGAACAGGTCCCAGTCCGAGAAAAGGATGGAAGGATCCTGTTCATATGGACCTGTCATCAGACAGAACACTAAATAAATAAAATAAATACCTTACCTTACATTTCATTACATTACATTCAGTTACCAGCGTAACTAATTCAAGTTAAATAAGCAATGTCTTAATCAAACTTATATCAATTGTAAAGCATTTATAAAGGAAATATTTAGAATAAAGCCAATATATAAACTTCCTTTCCGTATAGACGTATTTACGTCAAATTCTCCGGAACAGTGGTTCAACTGACAACTTTTTCGTAAGTTTATAAGTCCCTCTAGACCAGGGTGTGCAACTAGAGGTTATCAGGTCTGCTGCGAAATTTTATAAGGTATTTTATGTCATAATTATAGTTTTGAAAGTCAAATATTTCACCACAATTTGTATCACACACAGGTTTATAATCGGTCGTTCTATCCGCCATGTGTTATGTTTTGTTTTAATATTCCTTTATTTTATAGGGCAAGGATTTGTATGTGGGCCTACATATTTAAGGCCATGATAAGTATTGTACCCTCTTTTCGTGAGGCACCGAACGTTGTGGCAGAGTGGTTTACACTCCTGCTTCTTATCTGGGGAGATCTCGTGTTCAAAATCTACGCCGGGAGACCGGCAATCCTGACTGGAGTTTTCGTGTTTTTCCTCAGTTCTTCCAGGAAAATGCCGGAATTAGATTGAGTCGTGGAAGAAAAAAGATTACGAAACATTTTTCTAGAATAATTCTGGTATAGTAACTTAAAATCTATGGCGACCATTTCCTTCCAAACCCCTCCAAATTCATCATTCACAATCATTAATTAATCTGACGCTGTATAACTTATATCAGTAGACAAAGAATCACTAACAGTGTCGAGGTTATAAACGCGTCTAACCCCCTACAGTCATCTAACGACATACTGTTATCGCGTAATAATTAATTAAGTAGATAAACAGCTTTATTTTCACCCTTATGGTTCCGGGAACAAAACACTGCGACGTAAGTAGGCAATCTAACTTTCCCGACATCATAGCTACCGACAAACTACAAGATCGGTAACCCACCTGAGTCTTACTATAAAATATAAATACAAGAAGCGGGGATACAGTGGTAATTTATGTAACCGCTTGTTCTCGGCGGGGATCCAAGTACTCAATACGTGATACTGGTGTCACAATGGTGTGAGACGGACGAGGAGTGTACAAAAGCAGAGGACAGCGGAAGATTTGTTGCTGATCTCAGATACAGAACACGAGATGGCGCTAAAACGACGAATTGCTGACATAAAAAATCATAAGTTCCTATTTGACACTTCAATGCGCCCACAAACACGCAGCTGAAAATAATAATAATAAATACAACACAGACCTTATATGGCATTTGTAAACCAGACAAAGACAGCTACATGATGAATTAACGGCTTAATAACAAATGTTCTTAGTGCAAAAAAATTTACACGTGAATGTTTGATAATTATTAACGTGAAGTAACTTTAATTCACAACTTGTAGCGACAACATAACGTAAGTGTGGTAGCACTCATCACTTCTTGCACTAGAGTCGTCAGAACATTTATAAAAGCACAGAATACCTACAATCAAATACAAGTAGCATACATTTAGTTAAAGAAGTCTGTTTTAATTAACACAACTGTAATAGTCCATAGAATTGTTTAATGATTTATAGTTGCAATATATATGCAAATCTCGCTTGACCTAGGGTCGCTAGATGTACGCAATCACTCGTGTAAAACCATGAAAAAACTATAATACGACGTACAAGGTAGCCTACAATTCATTTCGGTTTATTGATACTAGGGTTAAATAATCTTTTCAGCTTCATAGGTTACACAGTGTCAAATGTTAGCTTGATGCTCAGTAACGAAATGTAAAAGTTTCAGAACTGAAGATGTAGTCAGGTTTTTCCGCCGAAACAGAGAGAACAATCAAAGGTATACATGGCAAAGACCACCAGAAGACCAGCAGTCGTACGCTAAAATCAGAAAAAAATGTCTAAGGAAGAGTTCCTGGCCTGTTTTGAGATTATTATGTTCCGTGTTCTTTGGGGACAATGGAAACTCAGCGAAGACATCCAATCTCAGAAAAGAGATTCCTCCATGGTCTCTGAAGTTTTATTTAGCGTGATAACTGCCAAAGGAAAAACTTTACCTTCAATAACTAATTTCACTAACCCATACAGCAAAGTCTTTTGTAGCAATGTACAATAATTCAGCTATTAAATACACTTCAAGGGAACACAAAATGAATTACAGACTTAAAAAGAGACCGCCCATAAATAACAATGTTAATAACATAGCAACTCTCATAATAACGGAATATGAACGTCCTTCCTAAGCGACGCGACGCTAAAATGACTGAACATTTTTGTCTGTATGGTCTGTGTTGCAGACCTTACGGGCGAAATTCCCAGTCTGTCTGGACTTGATCCAGACAGGCTTCATAAATGGACTGAAACTCTGCTACAACATTTGAGTACACGTAAGCGTTTTCGTTGACTCAGGACGCCGGGTAATTTAAAATATGCGGTGTTCGTACGCAATAATCCGAGCGTTTGCTTGTGTGGGCCATTCCCTGGCAGCTGGTAGGGCACGTGTTCTTATGTGTGCTTGTGTGTGCATGTTGTCCTTCCTGGCGGCAGGTGACAGGCAGGCTGAAGACACACCCGTCTCTGATATCGTCCCCACTAACGTGATCTGCCGGCATTTGGTATTCCTCAGTCCCTCCAGATAGACTTACAGACCACCAAAATTACTGACTGATGGCTGAATTAATTAATTAATTTAAACCCACATATTCTAGACGTCGGAATATTAGTGGTCAGATTTATGCTCAGCTGCTTCAGCTCCGAAAAACTGCCTTCGGTGTCCGCCGAAAGAGAGGTTGAGTGAGTTAAAAGTCCAGTCTGAACCAGTTGGCTAGGAGAATAGCCCCTGTCTCTGTCGGAAATCGAACTCATGTATCAAACCCATAGTCAGCCACTTAATGGGCTCCTGAACAAATCGCCCACGAAGGAAAAGTTTAAATAACTTTTTTTTGTAAGATTACCCGAAGATTTTACACCTGATCACAATATCCTGCCAGTTTCATCCACCTTATGTGCTGGTAACTTATCCTACCACCACCTTCCACATACTATGAAAACTGATTTGGGAGGAATTTGACAGAGGACAGTCGAGCATCATTTATGGTACTATTTCTGTGTTTGCTTCACGTTACTGAATAAAATGTTGAAAAAATGTCAGAATAACCAGTCTCCGAGCTGAGATTCGAAACCTGCATTGTTTGAATACGGAAGGATACTAACCACAACATAGTGACATTTTGTTAAAACAAAGGCACGTTTTAATACAAATTTTAGTGTCAAATTTAATGAAAATCCGTACAGCCAGAACGGCAGACTACTTCCCGCTGCTCCTTTCGTTGATACCACAATACAGGATGATCTTCTCAACATTAATCACATAGTAAATTGCATCTCCACTGCGACGAACACAGTTTAGAGTCGCATGCCACTGACAGCCTCATGTATCGTCATCTTCTTCATTTAGCTTTGCTACGGGGCCGGTATTCGATTTCCGGTACAGGAAGGACTTTCCTTCGTACCAAATCCAAATTGACTCGCAGGCCAACCCAGTCCCTTATGTGACAGACACTCCCAGACGCTCTTTCTCCCGGATAGAAAACGCCAAACAGTGAAGATGACCATTCTCCTTCATCCAGTAGTTTGCTTGAAAGCTAAAACTCTGGAATCCATTACCCCTACACGCTTTTACAAAGTTGGGCTTATACGCAAAGAGAACTCAATGAGATTTCTGATATGAGTTTGCCGACATTTCAGAGATAATTAATGCCTCCATACATCACGGCGATTAGTAGTATCGGTCCGATGATGGGGGCATCAAACACCTCCGAAACGTCAGGAAATGTCTTCCAGACTACAGGGCGCAAGAACCCAGAAGACAGTAATCTGAGGGGATAAATTAATCACAATCTTACTGTTATAAATCTGTAAGTTATAAGTATTCACGGGGCGAAGACGTCAGGGATGAACAATATTATTTTAAGAAGATCACCAGCAGGCACACATTTAAGTGGACCTTTCCATAGTCAATGTACATGTTATCCTACCATCTTCTTCTAGATCCCCCTGATGACCGCTATCTAAGAGGTTTCCTTAACAAATCGTTATGTGCACTAGTCGCTTTTCCCATGCGAGCTACATATTCAGCCCATCGTAACCTTCGAGACTTAACTCACCAACAATATCAACTCCATGCACAGAATCGTTTAAAACCTAATAGCTGCTCAGCTGGTCACAAATACCCCTATTTTATGAAACCAGAAAGTCCTCTATCGTAAGGTCCGCCACTTTAGCCAGATGAATCGAGTCCAAATCGCATTTATATAAATTCTTTTAATATTATCCTCCCACATCCACTTAAGTTACGTAAGCGGTTTCATCCCTTCAGTAAGGTAAAGTTCCTTGTCATATCATGTCTCACATTCTCCACTTATTTTACACATCCTAAGTCTTCTTTTGAAGTATTTCTCTTTTCACTTTGCATGTGGAATTCGACCTCCCTCCACTGTGAATCTGCTTCACATATCGCAACGTCTACAGCTAAGCTTACAGGTATGTTCGCCGCCCCCCATATTATAAATTATATCTTCAGAAAGCCAAGATGTTAACATCACCGTAACGTAACTCTTAACGAAGCAGTGTGCTGTGTATTCATTAACACTCGATGCGTTAAAAAAAGGCCAACAGGCATGAAACTAATTCTGCTTTTTGTTGTATTGTGTGTGCAAAATATGACTAGTCATTCCATGCTGGAACAATAATGGTATTTGAAAATGGGAAGCTAAAGATAATAACTTATCTGAAACTAAGACTGAAAACATTTTGTAACGAGATGCTTCATATATTCTGTATTCCTACAACTCATTTATTGAATGACAACTATCTAATTCCACGGAGCAAAGTCCTTATTGAGAAACTAACAACAGTCTTAACTAGTAAATTATATCAACGCTTTATGAAATCCTAAGGTTCTTTGTTTTGTTCGCAAGAGCCCACCTCTGTCGTTAACTAAACTCGCCTTCTTTCCTTACGCTTCCTTAAGCTACATTTTAAAATTATCCCCCCACCAGTGCCTAGGCGCTCAGAACATTCTGCTTTCTTCAAGCTTTCCAACAACGATTTTCTGCAGAATTTATCATCCCCTACTGCCTAATATATGTTCAGTTCATTTATCCTCCTTAATTTGATAATCCTAACAATATAATGTGACGCGTAAAATTATACAGCTCATCATAATTCAGCTTTCTCCAGCCTCCCTTCACGTAATCTCTCGTACTTTCAAATATTCTCCTTAGAATTCCGTTCTCAAACGCACTCAATTTGTGTTCTTCTCTTAACGTGAGTGACTTTTCCACATTTTCTAAAATACATTTTTGTAAATTATTATATCAGTTATTAAACACTTTACTTTATGCTATGGGAGGGGATGGAATGTACTGAAAACAAACCTGTTCTGGCAATAACCCTGCTGTAACACAGCACCACAGTTGAGAAGCAAACATTGTTCCTTTCTATTCAGAAGGTTCATTACGTGTTCGTACCATAAAGCGTCTTTAAAATTACCATTCGTTTTATCCGATGTGTCGACCGCATAAATTAGACAGGGTCGATAAAAACAAAGACTGTGTATAAGAAAACTCAGGAAGAATCTGACAGAATAGTCGGTTTCCGAACCAAAAATCGAACACAAGCTTTCTGAACATTTCTAACATGACCAGAACTTTAGCAAAGTCTTCTCGGGCTATCAGCCGTGTTAGATGTTGATTAATCGCCGGCGTTTCGAGCACCACCTCTGTCCTCATTTTCAAGGCTGTTGTTGACTGTGGCTCGTAGCGCGAACTGTTTCAAATGTCCTGGCCTTGAAAATGAGGACAGAGATGGTCCTCGAAACGTCGGCGATTAATCAACATCTAACACGGCTGATAGCCCGAGAAGACTTTATTAATGACCAGAACTGCTAATCACTACATCCAGTACGGAAAAATGAAACGGCATAAGGCTACAAAATTCTATTTAATTTCAGAAAAATTAATCCAAGGACATGACGTGCATCCCTTACCAGCACAATTGTGCGGGTCACTTCGTTGAAGAATAAAAAGAAGGATAAAACAAGGATATGAAAGACAGTAAAGGATCAGGAGGGCAGAAAAGATTATTAGAAAAAAGCAGATGATGTAGAAGAAAAACAAAATAATGAAGAAAACACATAGAATTAATTCTCTATTTACTTCCATTATTGTCCTATCCATAAAAACACCACTCCATAAAAAATTGATTTCTTCCTAATGACATGTAGGTACCACAAGAACTTTAACCGACCTTCCGAAACAGCTGAGCACTGAGAAATGGCGGCAGAAATAAATGAGGTTCACCTCGCGTTGGCCAAGAAACAGCCTGGTTATACCTGTAACTAAATTGAATGCCTTCTCAAGTCCACTGTTTCAAATCTAGCCGGTGTCTCTTGCACTTGTGAAGCGAGCTTGTCTTACAGCTAACCACGCAGAGTTCTGCCCTGACCGTGACTTCCGGAATCAGCTGTACTAGAACCTAGTTCCGATTATGTAAGACCCGGATGGACCAGTCTTCGTTTTAGTTTCTTAGTAATAAAACGACTGAGCTCTTCAAAGTTGGATGTGGCACAATGTTGATGGTTTACATTAAAAAAAAATCTCTCAAATTTCGTATGAACATCACGTTTAGAAAGCTTAATTATAAAGTTAAGACTCTACGGACCTTGGCAAAAGTTATATACGTAGAGTCTACTAGAGTACCCTAAGTTGTGAAATGTTATTAAATTTTTGAACTCGAAATTGTTTATTGTACTTTAGGTAGCTAACAACATTTACCAGACAAAACAAAGAAAGAATAAATTATAACGAACGAAGCTTAATATTCTCACGGCGACAAGGATATCGATGTTGACCTTTTGACTTGTAACGCCGTGTGGACTTGTAAGTAGATACTAGCTTTTCAAGGAACATATTGCCTCTATCTTCAAGTTTGGTGAGGTTTCTTCTGCATCCTTAACCCCTATTAACATAACATCTCTTAAGTCCAAATCATTTATAAACGCTTTCTTTTAAAATATTTTCAGTTTGTTGTCTCAGCTTAAGTAACTTGCTTTTCACAAATTCTGAAAACAGAATTAGGTCTATGGGCCTCAGTATATTTAGGGTATTCACTGGGTAGGTTCACGATGAGAGTGTGTGTGTGTGTGTGTGTGTGTTTTCATATGTAGGTCTAAGCCTATACGCTGAGATGTTCAATAGAAACCCACCTCTTGTCAATTACCTGTACCTGAAGTTAACCCCCCCCCCCATGACAAATGACCGGAAACCAGATTTGTGTGGCACATTATAAACAAGACTAGAAAGAATTCCGCAAGCAACAAAAATATATAAAGAATAATACAAGTTCAAAATTCTACTGGTATGTTAGTTATTGATCATAGTTTTCTCTGATCTTCTGGACGGCTTCATGTTTCGACGCATAGGATACTTTAAAGCCCGTCATTAGTCGTCCTCGGGGGAGGATTCATTGAAACTCATTTCCTTATTTTTCACTAAACTTTTAACAATGTTCTCAAAATAAGAGCCCATTTTTCCCAACAGTACAAAACAGTGGGGAATATAATTCTATACACAAGTAATATGATATCACCATTTACTCTCTTCTGTGAGTGGCTTTCCGAAATTAACATTGTTTACAATCAGTAGCATTTTCTTTCACAAAAAACCTTGTAGTCACCAATGGCTTTTTAATTTGATTAACGTGTGATTGTACGTCTGCCACAGAACGGTCTTCGGAGAATGGAGTCAGAACTGTTACTGGCAAACCCGGACGATCAGATCGGCTTATAAACGGTAATTGATTAGAATCTAACAAAAACTCGTGGCGTGCAAAAAATATGCCGCGTAATAATATACCTCGGACAACAACACTATTATCTCACGTAAATAGTTCCCTTGGTAAATAGTAGGCTTCGCGCGTTCTTTCCATACCACAGTTTTACTACGGAACGGGCGTAGAGTTAAAGACTATTTCTCCTGCTTCGTAGTCAGAGGGTTCCGAGTTTACTTCTCAGCCCAGGAAATGGGTGTTGTATTAATAGCATACTTTTGTGCCGAATAAATAATGTCGTCCACATTATCAGTTGGCAATTTTGATAGACTGTCTATGTACAAATTCTACACACAGCAAAGATTAAGGAAGACATATCCCAGTGCAGTGAGAATCATATCTAATATGCTTCTGTTTATGTCCTGGTCATTAGGGTGACTACGTGCATTACACACACGTGCCACAATCGATATTATTTTGTTGCTGACGACATCTGAAATTAACATGAGGCATATACAAATAGAGTCCAGTCATACATATTATATGACTTTCATGGAGACTTGAGTTCAACCAGAATTAATCCTAAATTGACCTGAAGATGAAGGCAGTATTGACCTCTGAAACGTCGGTAAACTCCTACCAGACTATACGGCGCAACAATCCAGAAGACAACCATCTTCGATTTGCGAGTTGTTACAATCGAACTCACATAGAGACATACAAGGAAACTGGCACATTTTTGCAGCTATTAGTTGCGAAGATAACTAAATATTAGGCCAGTTAATAACATGGTAAGCCTATAATGAGAACTGCCTCAATGGTGTATAATAAATTTTCTACGTCTGTTCTATGTGTTTGAAAAAGATCTATATCTATAGGAAGTAAAAGTAAGACTCCAATTAATTTATTTTCAAATTTAGCGCTTTATAGTTGTGAACAGACTGCTCCATATTCCGCCCGCTTTATATCCAAGGATGATCTCCCGGATTAAAATTCCATTATCTGTTCTTAAGTCTTTAATTACATGTTTGTTTGCCATTAAAAATAACCGTAATTATGTTTCAAAACCAGATCACTCTGTTTCTAATGTCAACGCATAATTAAATAGGTCTATACCATTGTCATATAAATGTCTAATAGTCAGAGGCCTCGAAAACAGGATCTGTTTCGCTTCGCAGTGTGCCGCCGGGGAGAAGCGAGCTGGTGGCCGTGGGAGCAGTAGTATTCATCGATCAACAAGTGACGGGATACTGGCGGAACACAGAACACAGGCTTATCCTGTCGGTGCCTCACTGCAGTGTCGAGTAAAACGATGCAAAAGACTTTTACGACGGTGTAAGTTTAACATGGGGTCCGCAGTGGCCGCGCGAACTGAGGCGTGGGCCTTGTGCCGCCTGGTCGCTGGGACCTTGGGTTCGAATCCCACTCAAGCCATGGATGTTTGTCTGCGTTTTTCTGTGTTGTGCTGTGTCCTGTGTACAGGTAGAGGCCTTGCGACGGGCCGATCCCTCGTCCAAGGAGTCCTACCGAATGTCTATAGATCAAGTCAACGAAAAGTCGGGACCCGCAGTGCTCAGGCACTTAAAGAACGGGTCGTTCCCAGTATCCAGTATCCCCAGTAAGTGTAACCTGGGACCTTTGGCATATGAAGCGTCGATGCCTGCCTATGGAGTATGATAGGATAAATATGGACACCTAGTGGCAAGGAGTGTAAACTCTTCTTGATTCATCGCTCAGTGCCCCGTGCCTTTAGGCTCGGCCCGACCTCAGGAGAACCGTTGGTCCTTCTAGGGGTCAGATTACTTCTGCCTCTCGTTCTCTGCGGTTAACAGTTTTATAGGTATTCTATTGGAATATTTAATGTAGACGTAGAAAACCGCAATCTTTCTATTCCTATTCAGTACTTCACAGAATGTTTTCTGAAGAAGGTCATAAGAAATCCAAAATGACTGTCTGTTAACTTCAAACTTTTCCTTGCCCTATTTTAAGACAATAATTCACTTTTTTCGTTATTAAGTTCGAATCGTAGCTCCTGATTTTAAAAGCAGCAAATACTAAAATTTCTAAGGATGATAATTCAATTTTGATTTCACCAACTATTAAGCAACAAACATATTTAAATCAAAGCCAATGTGGACTGCGTTAAGCCACGAATACGCAGAAACTGGCGGTATACATAAGAAAACAGAAGTTTTAGAATAACAGACCAACGTATGAACCATTTTAATTAGAATCGCAGCCTAATGATGGCTCCCTTGACTGCCACGACATTGCCCAGAGGAGCGGCTCTCCGGAATGTTTAAAACGCGTTAACATCACGCTGAAGGCCATCGCCCATGGTGATGGTGCGTGACCACTTTCCCGGCTGGACACACCGTCCCTCGTCCAAGTCATACAAAAGCAACCTGGCACTTCAGTGTTCTTAATACTTAATCTCCACACCTCTTGGACATTTCTCTTTCTCCGCCTTAGAGTACTCATTAGAGTTAATACTGTGAAACAATCACTAGGCCTACTGTTAATTACGCTCACAGCAGCGCCCTCTTGAGAAACTAACAGTCGTTCGGCTTATCCAGTGATGTAACGAAACTGCGTCCGTTGTTTGTAAGTCATTAGGGGAGGATACACACACACACACACACACACGGTCGTCGTGATACAATAAGCTTATCTTTTTAAATATATGGGAAGGCGATTAAAAATCGTCCGTTGCCGAATGACGATACCTAGATTAAAAAGATAGGTGTAAGTAGGCCGATGCTCTGCGTACATTTTGCAAATTAAATCTAAATAATAATCCGTGGCGTAAGAGCCCTCCGAGAGCCAAAGCCGACTAGCTTGACTGCTGGCCTCACGTTCACATGCCTAAGCAGAGGTGAACGATTATCCAACCAGATACAGGGTGACGTGTGGTTAGCACGACGAACCCCCAGCCATTGCTAGCTTTCCTGACCGGATCACGCTAACCATTGTAGCTCCCCAATTTCCTCACGATGCTGGGTTGACACCGGTCCCATACACCGGTCGAAAATCTCATGAGAAATTTCTTTCCCCGAGACTCGAACCAGCGCGCATTCAGTATCACCGTTCCGAAGCATAATGCTTCAGACCGCGCGGGTACGGCGCGATACAAATCTAAATAAAACTTGTTATAAATTGCTAACAATTAAAAAGTACGACATTCTAGATGTGCAAATCGATTTGATGAAACAATATTATGACTACATTTAAAATTTTGAAATAGAAATGTTTTGGAAATATATGAGAAGATTCGTAAGGAGATGGTAGATCAAAATGGACCATACGGTCTTACATATTCATCGCTGTTACTTATTAAACTTTTGCAAAATCACATGCATCAATTAGCATTACAAATTAGCAACAGCTGCAGTCACAGGCCTTGGTCGTGGACGTGTGCATAATGATTTGCATTCCAGAAAATGTTTCTTGGAACGAGAAGCCTTCTGAAGATACAATCTGCTACAGGACATACGATGAACTTGTCCTTGTCGTCCTTGTTCTTTCAATAAGCATAAGTATGCTATCCCTGTGCTCATCAACAGGTTTAATAAAACGTGACTTCAAGTGAAAAGATGGCTTTGCACATTTCAGCTTCCGTTATGGAACCCGAAAACTCATTACCTTCATCATACTCAATCTTGAACCAGCTTAGAACTCACTTCAAAACATCTTAATCTATTTAAGCCCTTAAAGCTCAGTGGTAACTATTTGTACCACCTTATTTAATAATCAGTTATTACGCATTTTGTATTGGTCGGTTTCATATTATTTTCGGAATAAACAGCAATTATTTCTTTATACGCCATCAACCAGTTGATCTTCGTTAACGGTAAAGTGTTGTGTTTTCTTTGCGGTATGGACTAAATTCATAAATATTATTTAGACGTGCTTCGGCTTTAAAGGGTTAAATATTATATTAAACATTGTACTTTCTAAGCTCAAACTCAAGATTTACTCCTGCTCTCAGAATACAGCCTTATGATAAAGAAGAGAGCATTAAAAGATCTTTTTCAAATTCGACTTAAGTTGCGCAGCCTGACACTCCGTAAAGGCTAATTATTTACTATTAATTTGTAAAATAATGCTAAGACACAAACTGTGTGTGTAGATTGCCTCTGAGTCACAGCTGGAGGAGAGGTGGCTCGCGACCAGAACGAGGGAGCAGGGGGAGGGGGCGAAGCAGAGGGCCTCTGATAATGTTTTCCTTCGACTGCCCTAACAGCGGTGACCACCCCAGAAAGTTCATAAAGAAATAAAATCCACCAAAGAATTTGTCCATTTCTCTGAACAGATCAGAATGATTTACATCCTATAGATTCATGACAGTGCAAGAGAAAGCTTGAAGAACACGTCATAAGGTGAATAACAACACTTATTAATACGTATATAGTTGATACAGCTATGTACATACATACATTAGAAAATTTCAGTTAAGTAAATTCATCTGCAGACCGGAAGGAATTAGATAAATTATCGTCTTTTTAATTTTTGTCAATAACATGGATGAAACAAGTTGTTCTCTTTTACTAAATCGGATACGCTGTTCATGAAAACGACAGTAAAAATTCGTAATAAACACAATCTGTCTTCTAATTTCTATTTGGATTTAAAATATGTGAACTTTCGTATCGCAAATTATTCAGTTTGAAAGATAGAACAACAAACTCATGAAATACAAAAATTTAAAAAAAACATTATATATTCCGACTCTAAATTCAATACACATAAAGTTACTTCTTCCACTTGTGAGAGACGATCAATATTATTTTTACTAAATTGTGACGTGATGCAAAACTTCAAGTTCATGTCTGTAATTAACATGTCAGAATTAATGGTAGAAAATAGTTTTCAATCATGTTTCCAAATCCTTGCTGACTAGTTTTATTAAATCAATCAATATAAAATAAGTGTAACATGTATTGGTCCGCAGTGGCCGCGCGGTCTGAGGCCTGGGCCTTGTGTCGCTTGGTCGCTGGGACCGTGGGTTCGAATCCCACTCAAGCCATGGATGTTTGTCCGCGTTTTTCTGTGTTGTGCTGTCCTGTGTACAGGTAGAAGCTTTGCAACGGGCCGATCCCTCGTCCAAGGATTCCTACCAAATGTCTATAGATCAAGCCAACTAAAAGTTGGAACCCGCAGTGCTCAGGCACTTGAAGAACGGGTCGTTCCGAGTATCCCAGTAACATGTAGCACGAAAAGGAGAAAATCATGTGCAGACATATAGGACTACGTTATGGTCAGAGTACGCCCTCATCCACTTTGGTTGCCCAAAAGACGAGAGAATTAAATTAAATGTTAACTTCCAGAAAATTATGTGACGATGTAAAATGGATTTATCTGGCTTAGGAGAGAGTCCAATTGTGTGTTGCATGAGGAAAGTTAATTAATTCCAGGAGAAGTGTAATAGCATAGGTAATGGAGAAGAGAATCTTTTTTTGAGAAGAAATTCTGAAACCAGATGTATACCAATTAATTAAAATAAACAAATAATTACACTGCATTTATTAAATTGGCAGCATTTTAGTTGAGTACCGTCATACAGTTTTCGGATTACCGTTGTATCATCCCAAACTCGACCCTACTGAAATAGTTTGGGTAATGATCATAAACTGGTATTAAAAAAATACAACCTCCAAGTTAGACGATGCAATTAATCTTAATAATAAGAGTTTTGCTACCATTATGAATACTGGGAAAAGGGTGTTCGCATGTGTAAAATATTAAAACCCAGAACAGGAGCAGTAAAGGTATTTTGGATGCTCTTGAAATTAAAATATGTGCAAGCATTGTTGCCAGTATTTAAAATTAAATTACTACAGACACGGCGATGTACCACATAATGTTGTTGAAACGTCTGGACTGACTTCGATACCCGGCATTGTTCCTCTGAATATGTATAGTGATTAAGATACATGACTGACATAAAGACCGTTTATTTCTGTACATCTGCGGTTGTATTTTCAAGAATTAACACTTGAAGGTGGTGTACCGTGTTGTTTCTCTTTACGTAAAGGTACAATTTGGCTGCACGCGACAGAGACAAGCGACCGAGGCAGGCGACAGAGTTACGAGACCGAGACTGGTCGCTTCCTGTCTGCTCTCTGTACAATCGTATGAAGTACAATTACGAGCGCGAGACAAAGACAGGCG
>NW_019059569.1:926817-952757 GCF_000696155.1 Zootermopsis nevadensis
TATGTCTCAACAAAACAAAGAAAACAAACACTTTGCCGCATGTCTCGGTCGTCACCTCAGAAGTGTGTGGCGACAAGCTGCGATGTGTCCGTCTCCCGTCTCTGTCGCCTCCCTCGGTCGCTTGTCTCTGTCGCGTGCAGCCAAATTGTACCTTAAAGGTATTGATAATAACATTTTCGTTGAGATAAATGTTTTCCATTAGATCTATAGTTACAGCGCGCCAATTCTTAACAGACTACACATAGCATTTCAACTCTTCCCCTCACTTCCCCTTACGCGCTGCTAAGTGGCCTTCTCTAAAAAAATTAACTGTTTTAGATTACGTCTCGTAACGTTTTAAAACTACCTGGCATATTATGATTGATTTTAAGTCCGATATCTGGCTATTGTGGTAATTTAATAATATCTACTATAAAAATTTGTGATTTTCGTCGTCTTCAAAAAATGACGTCATGATGTTGTTATTGTTATTATTATTATTATTATAAGTATATTACAGTATGTTACATAGCTCGTTTAGCTTAATTAAGATGTTTTGGGTAACCATCATTAACTATAGGTCTCCATCTCAACAATTAATTTACAGCGTTTGATCAAAGGGTTAAATATCTGGAACTGCATTTTGCAAGAAGCTGTTAGTGGATAATTATAACACTAATATAGGGGGCGTGTTTGTGCGGGTTTTGGAGGGGGGCCGGCCGTACGGTTGGCCGTGGGGGGAGGAGCGTATGGGAAATGAATTGCAAGGGCTTCCGAGGACGATAACGTTCAGTAGTAGCACGCGCGTGGCGACTTCACAAGCACACATCACGCACCAGTGCGGCCAGACGTCATGGTTATACTGTGAGTAAAATTCCGAAGGCTGTGCTAATTGTTTACGGTGATATGTCACACGCTTTGACCTAATTATCTCGCACTCTTCTCAGTTCGTGAGATAACTATTATACAAACGTAGTTTTATTCAAGCACTTAACCGAGTTAGGGGACAAAATAGGTGTAATACTTTATTATTAAAAGTGATTTAATTTCTAGAAGGTAGTAAATTCTTTCGGCCTAAACCGCATGCAAGTCAACCGGATTACTAATTACAGGAGTAGCTATCGGATTCCCAGTACGTACGACTTGTGATGACGTGATTAATGCCATAGTTTAAGAATTTAGTCAAATAGGCTAAGTACCTTTTTATGAACGTAATAATTATTTTGCAGACAGTGATTTATCATTATCATTTCCTGTTATTGTTGTCCATCTTTGAATGTCAAAGTGACTTGCAAAGATTTATTGCTGAAGCACCCAATAACTGATTTTATTTAAACTGCAAATTGTTTGCAGAATTATATCATAAATGTTTGTCATATTTAGTTTCACTATCAAAATCTAAATTCCGGAAAATCTGACTTTATTCAACGAAGACAAAAATAACCGAGTAAATTATTGATCACCTTTTTTGTAAAACGAAGTCTAATTTGTAATTCAGTTCATGTGTGTGATACTAAATGTTACTAGAAAAAGAACCAATTACAGTCTGTCTATGAACCAGTCAAATGACCAAGTTATCCATTTGAATCAACAAGTAGCCTCCAATAATATTACCAACTTCACAGACGAGTGGTTAGCACTCCTGCTTCGTACTACAGAGGTTCCGGGTTTATGTCTCGGCCTAAAGGCTGGTTACACTGACAGACTATTTCGTAATTTTCCTCAGTACCTCCAGGTAAATATAGAAATAGTTCCTAAAATTAAGCCACGACCGCTTCCTCCAACATTCATTGCAATTCATTATTAATTTACCAGGATATATTCTGTGATATAGCATATGACACCTTATTTAAAAATCCATAAACAAAAAGTATATTATCAATCATATAAATTGTTTAGAATATGTTAGTTCTGTCAACCGGATCTTCATAAACAGATGTGTGGCTTCATAAGTTAAACCTTTCTCTCTACGACACCCAGAGAAGAGTAGTTGTTGCAGGTAGGAAATTCGGAATAAGACATTTTTGTAAGATATCAGGTTCTAAAGGCTGCGAGTATTGTTTCATTATCTTACGGGATCTTGCGGAGTGTAGTCTCATAGAAATTGACCGGTGATCGTCGCCCTATTGATGGAGACAGTAGGCATCTCTGAAACGTCGGTTAATTTCTACGAGACTACATATTTTAATAGCGCCTAGCATTTACCTAACATTGTTCGTGGGATAGGATACCCTTTGCCGATAACAAGCAGAGTACGGTGAGGTCATCAGCTGGAGATGAGCTTCCTAGTTCGTTCACCTGAGAGAATATTCTTTAGCCACATACGCTCCTATTACGTCAGACGCCCACACACACTCAATTATTAGGCCCTACTGTGGGTTAGTAGTGACGTCAAAGAGACGGTGAAGATAAAATTTCATCTAGGTACTGGGTTAGTGGGGTATTTAGCAACGCCACAGACTTATTATCAGCGGTGAATGAAAAATGACGATAAGATGAATTTTTAAGACCAGGTGGCGGTAGTAGCCTATTTGAATAATAAAAAGTACCAGAAACTGAGGAGAACCACTAAATGAGAAATCAAACTGCTTTGTACACGAAATTTCTCGGGATCGATATTCGGACTCAAAATTGTCTATTTGGACTGAGGAGTGTTTCTTGATTTTCCTCAGTCTCCCCAGACAAGTCTCGGTGTAGAATGAATGCCTCATAGAATGACAAATCCCTGCCTTCTCAAATTCATCAATCAATTAATTCTCCCATCTGTAGCTACATAAAATATTGGACTAAGAAAGTGTAATTTAATTAACAAGCAAAACCATAACTTATGCAATCAGAAAGTCCATTTCTCGATCAAGATTCGAATCCAGTTTCCTGGACAAGATGGTTAACCGTAAAATGGACCAATGACCCATTTCATACTGGCATATCGCAGGCTCTGATCCCAACTGATGTTTAATCTCATTCCGTCTGTAGCGAACCATTGTTCTCCTGAGTCTAAAAGAAACTGGTTTCTGATCAATTCTAGATAAGATAATTCTTCCGAGGATTTGCATTGTAGTCACACTACAACTGTGGTATGAGTAAGGGTCAGAAATTCAGACACTATCAGCATTTAGTCTCGTGGCACCAGACCGCTTGCAGTTGCTATGGGAACGGATAAACCACTCCAGTAAATCTGACTGTATGAACACGCCCAAGGTAACAAAACAAAAATGTGGCGTCTAAATGTCTAGCATAAACTAACGTAACCTAAGCTTACAACCAAGCCTAACTTGACCTGACCTAACCTAACCTAACCTGACGTAACCTGGCACGATGAAGTTCGACGTTGAAGGTAAGAAGACCGAAGTTACGAATAATCATTATAGGCCATAACTTACAACATGTTGTAGGCCTTTACTTTTCAAGTCCCTGCCCGCAGCGAATCCTAAGCTGAAAATTAGTCAACACTCACAGCTGAATGACGATCTAAATTTTCCGTCGCCGGAGATCGATCTGGACACCTTCAGACTATTTCTCTCTCAGCATTCGTCTTTATTTATTACATTAACTTATATAATATTCATGTTCATTCCAATAATTACTCTTTTTACTATGGGAACAAATCCCCCGTCCAAGAAGTCTTGCCAATTAACTCTCGGATTCAGGTCAGACGGCCTAATCTGTTATTCTTTAAAGAATAACCAACAAATACATTTTCACATCATCTTATTCTGTTCTTACTCTGCATCATCTTACCTTGGTTTTTCATCTTGTGAATTTCTTTACTTCCCTTAACACATCTACGCCACATTCAACTCGTTTTGAGCTTCATTATAGACCTAAACACCTTCTCATAGTCTTACTCAATCTTTGTGCCTTACCTGTCTCCTAATAATCTTCATATTTTAATCTCCTTACACGTCATAACATTTCTTATTGTTTTAATTTTGTCATCTAAATTAATTGTTTCGCTTAGCATTAATCTTCTCTTTTATTTCATCTTTGGCTTTATTCGTCTAGATTTAATCCAATGTCTTCATATCCCTTCCTTCATTCTTATTTATCTTCATGTTTATTCTTATTAAAGCTGGATGCTTTTCTCACTTTCGCTTCCTCCGTTTCTCCTTCCCCCTCAAAGTACCGTGTAATTAGCCACAATTTCAGGTGACAGTCGTATCTTTTTGTGAAGCTTCTGCTGAGACCGGTTTCCAGAGTTGCGCAGTTTGTGCAGTGGGGAATGTTGAGTGTCTGAGTGGCTGCACCCTGAGGCACATAGACACACATCTCAAATCAGATCAATCTCTATTCCTACAGTTCAACTAGCAGTAACTGTATTTTGGAACTTTTTGCCCGGCATCTTGGGAGATAGGCAAACCTACAAAAAATTGCTTCCAGTTTTAAAACTAGCAGGACCACGTCTTCATTCCGTATAAACACGTCACCCAAGAATTTGCGGTGTCACTGCGAGTTACACTGATGCTATTTTGTTCCTTGTTTCATGCCTTATCAGGATAAATATGGGTATCTCCCTCGGTTATACTCGCCGCCGTGAGAAACTAAAGCATAAATTTTATCAAAATATTTTCAGTTTAAAAATACATAACCGGTGCTTATTTAATCTGTAAGACCCGAATTGTGTACGCCTCTCATCAGTGCTGTCTTATTTATTTAGTACAAGTTATTTACGGTTTATTTATCGATGCTGTGAATAACTCAGATTATAAAGCTTCGGCTAATCGTCCAATTAACGTAACTTAACACTTCAAGTCGATCTATCTGCACAAACCTCTTTAGTGCGTTGAATACAATAGAGTTTAAAAGAAATTAATGCTACAGCAACAAGACTCGATATAGACTGATTCCCGGAAGGCTGGATATAATTTCTATTTCTTAACTAATCATAACCCGTAAGTTTAATTAAAAATGTCCTTTATGAAAGGACATTACTTTGAACATCACGTGTAGACCGACTCTAGTCTCGTTTGGCTACGACCCTCTAGACTTGTTAATTTATGTTTTTTGGACTGAAGGTTGGTCTTTAAATACACAGCCATGGACTAATTTGGTATTATTTTTTATGGAAATAACAAAGCAATAGTCTGTATTGATTTTACTCTAAAAAGTTATAGTAGTAAAAATGTAAATAACAGGCTACCTAATAACAGCTTGTTCTGTTGATCGGTACCTGCTGACGAAGGAAGACACAATCATTTACTTTCACTTTTGAGTTACTTAAACAGTTCGGAATGTAAAGCGAATCCAATTAAAATAATTTTAGCTGTCGCTCACAACTACAAAAACTAGCAACGACTCGATTCGACTTGTCTGAAGGAACCGCTGAGATACTTGGTTCGATTTCAAGTCCCACTACACAAACACACAGGGATTCCCCGAAAGTAGTTCCAAAGCAATTGCCACAGTAGTATGTAGAATATACCTACCTGCGCATTTCGAAAATGAACAGACATATTTTTCAGTTCATTACTTGTTAGTCAATTTAAAATTGTTAGCATAGGTGAGATGGGTGCGAAACATGGTCTTTGACATAGATTGCAGGTGTTTGAGAACAGGGTGTTGAGGAGGACATTTGGGCCTAGGAGAGAAGACGATGGGGCATGGAGAAAACTGCATAAAGATGAACTTAAAAATTGTACTCCTCTCCCAATATTGTCAGGGGGATTAAGTCGAGAAGAATGAGATGGGCGGGGCATGTAGCGCGCATGGATGGGACAAGAGGTGTGCACCGGGTACTAGTTGGGAAACCTGAAGGGAAGAGACCGCTGGGGAGACCTAGACGTAGATGGGAGGATAATATCAAGCAGGATCTGTGTGATAGGACTTCAAGGAGATTGGATTTTGTTGGCTTAGAACAGAGTCCGGTGGAGAGCTTTGGTTAATTCGGTGATGAACATTCGGGTTTCATAAGTCATCTAGTTAGTTCTGTGGTTCTCACGGCGACGAGTATGAAGACGGTCATTGTTTCAGAGGACCTCACCGCCTCAATTATCAGGGTGATGAGTGACATACGTTAAAACATAGAAGTGTCATGTGCTTAAGGATCGCATCATGAAGGCGTATGGAAAAGATAAGTTAAAGCCAATTTCTTTCTTAACCTCGGCACAAGATAAAGATGAATGTAAAGAACTACCTGAGCCCGTTCGGTACGACAGTGGGTAAACCAAAGAATTGGTCTCAAAACCGAGGTGCAAAGAAAAATCCCTTCCATATCGGGAATAAAACTCGCTTCACAAAGTTCAGCGGCTCAGTTTATAAATAGCAATAATACAAATAATATCGCCCAGAACGTGAAAAAAAATATACATTCTGTGGTAGTAACGATACACTTTCTTAGACACCTGGTCCGTTCCACGCCTTGCCCCCAGACACTGTAACGTAAATTGAAACAATGGAAAATCGTTATATAGCTGTAACCACGGTGTTCATATTATAGGCTCTTCCAGACATTCGACAGTTAATGGCTTTTATCTCCAGTGGTGACAAACTAAGGGGAATTTAGATTCGTTACCGGACAGAATCGACATTCCGTGACAAATCCTAAGGAATAAAAGAACAGTATGGACGTAGCCTACAAGAGCAGAGCGCGAACCTAACCTGACAAATAAGTTTCATAGGCCAGCAATGCAGTGGCTACCAGCAACAGAGCCCAAGCTCTACAAAAGTGCCACACAGTTTGTAGACAGGATGCAGATACGAATATAAGCATAGAGACTGTGAATAGTGTCCAGGCTTGACACAGTACCCAAACGTTAAAACAGACGTTGTAGGCACAAACCTTCCTCAAATAGACAATCAATTACCGGGAATAACATGGAACTCGGAAACATTGACCAGGTCTCCATATAAGGATACTAAAACAGAATTTTAAAATCATCCGGCCACTAGCTGGTATGAATTCTGCCACATATCAGATAGTATCGGGGCTTTTGTCATAGAAATTATAAACAGCAGCCAAATCTGAAATTTTTCCGGGAATTTTCAAAACATTACAATAGGGTGACGTGTGGTCAGCACGACGAACCCTCAGCCATTGCTAATTTTCCTGTAAATAAGCAATAAAAACGACCTTCCTTAATCTATTCTTTATACTTCACCACCCTACTATACGTTTAATCATTTAACCTGATGCAAGCTGTCGATAAAACGTCATAACTTATACATGAATTTTAACATGATTGGTTTCGTAAGATACTTAGGCCTATTAAGGTAGTTTAGTGTAGCCTGCGTGTAGACATTTAGTCTGATGGTTGTTATGAACGGTGAGATAAAAGTAACAATTGTGGCCCATTTTAGCGTGTTATTTTTATAAACCCCTAACAGTACTAAGAACAAGCCTGTCATTAGACCAACAGCTCAGCCTAATTTAAATCCAGTAGACCTGTTTTCGAACAGAAATCAGACACATTATCGCTAATCTATTGACTCAAGACGGAGACATAGTGTCTACTACCACTGTTTCTGGAAATAGTGGTGGGTAATCAGACTTGCATTCAAGAGGTGCCCAATTTGAATACCGCGCTGGGGATACTGGCTGTCCGATGTTTTCATTATTGGTTATCTTACCGGGAAAGAAAAACTTTTCACATTCGCCTTCAAATATCGCTTCAATCTGTACCCAAACCCAGCAGCTGATGAAAAATAACCTAACAACAAATCTACTAACTAAAACCAACTGCTTTGAGCAGAGTAGGCCTGTTTGTCGGGAAGCTGACAATCGTTCATGTAATTAAGATATTTCCCGCCTTTTATAGAACACGAAGGTGCATTACTGTATTCAACTTACTACAAATAGGCCTATATGAGGCCTGTGGAGACTGTTATCATGTGGGCCTATGCAGATGATAATGATCTTGTAAAACGGTAAATATCAGGAAGGAAGTTGTCGTCACTAGAAGAGGCTGGTTAAAACAAGTCGCAAAGACAGGCCTAGCTTTCGGAAACGATTACACTTACAATATTTAATAAATTTAGTGACACAACAAGAAGTTTAATTGCCACTAACAAATTACAGGCACAGGCCTGTTGCTTATAAATCCGATTTGAAAATTGCGGTCCCAGTTTTGAATTTTCACGGTCCCTCCTTCATACCTTAAACTACGCAACGACAACAATATTCCACTTTCTTCCAAGTTGACTATTTTTAATCATAACGCAATTCATAGTCAGTCCTACACAATCGTGGCAACATGAATCGAGAAAGTTTCTGCGTTGATTTGCCAAATCTGACCGAGATCCGTCCGTCGCGAGTCCTCGTTTAGATATCGGTCGCGTTCAATTGCACACGGAACACATTTTTGCCACCGACTCCCACTCTAGCAGCTGTTCCGCTATTGGGTCCCACGCCCTCTTCCTCCCCCTGTCCAATCGGAGCCAACTTCCTCGTTGGCTGCTACTGGCTGACTACAGCGCAAGCGTCTCAGCTAATGGTAATCTAAATGAGACTCCTAGAGTGACATATGGTAATTAAGTCTCAATTTTGTTGGCTAAATTTTAAATACGGACAGTCGAGCGTAGCTGTTGAGCCATGACACTATTTGCAGTGACCTCGTGTGACCTCGTAGATTATAGTGATTGGTATTCTTCGTGGGCGATTTCAAAAGAAACGAAGCCTGATGGAATTTCGGCAACCACGAAGCAAAGATAATGACAAGTTAATTATGAAACAGTGAATCTTACTTAAACCTCAGTTACTACACTGGCAACTATTCCATGACAAATAGACTTCGGCTAATTTCGTGTCCACTTGAATCAACTACCAACATTATCCGGTTGTTTAGGTATTGTGTTCGATATTCTGGGAATTTTCGTGGTTCCTTCTCATTCGTCATCATCATGGAAGCGGGCCAAGTGTACTGGCAAGAAAAGGGACGATAATAATGACCAAGGACTTAATACCCTTTAAAGCCCAGTGGGGACTCCACATTTTGTACTAATGAATTTCGTATGATTCTCACTTTAAACAGGGATTATTTCCGTGAACAGCGTTAACCAGTTGACCTTTGTAATAGTGATGTGTGGTGTTTTCTTTAAGGTACGGACTCAATTACATTAAATATTGTTTAGGCGAGCTTTGACTTCAAATGGACCAAGTGCATAAACACATCCTGTGATCTTAATCAGCAGTTTAAGTAGTGATGTCCAAGAAAGAGTGAGTTGACTTATATGAAGGCCACTTACAAGTCTGGTCATTTAATTTACACATTATCGGGGACAACTTTTTATATAACATTGCCCAAGGAAAAAGGCTGAAACAAGACTGGCATCATTTGAGGGAAAAGTGATAAGAAAACTTTCTTCTGGTATGTTCAAATATTACGACACGGCCTGAAGAACGCACGGAGCTCCCATCCAGTTTTGGAGCAACAGTGAAGCCAACGACACACTAAGTTGCGCTGTTTCTAGTTCAAATATAGGCCTACAAAACTTTTAACTTACATATTGAACTTCTACAAACAGTGAAATTGGAGGCTTAGCAAGAATTAAAGATCTTAGGTAAGCATCACGCTCCATCTTTCTTCACTATCTGAGGAATCTTTTCTGACAAGCAGTTTAAGGTTAATCTGAAAATTGGTATGACAGTGATTGAGAAGTGCCTCATTAAAACTATGTGTCTGGAATCGAACCACAGACCGTGGTGATTACGAATATCTTAAGTGGGGTCCTGTACTCCAGTCCCTTCTATGCCAAAGTTGTCCGGACAATATATCGATTTTAATGACAACTTCCCGATGGCTCCCGTCAGCTCATGTGAAAGCCGATTAAAAATCTATGACCAGTTTATACTCAACTGATTTCTATTTACAGTCTTCCTGCCAAACAATACAGGTTAGGCACTCGTAACGCTCTAAACGTGCATTCTAAAGTTATCCGATTCGAATCACGACGAATTATAGGCTATCCTGACGTTTGTAGTGGTTTTATCCAGTTACTCCATAATAATTTCTAGAATAGCAGCCTACCATAAAACATTAAAATCCCCTCCTTCCAAATCCCCACCTATAGATCAACTTAATTACAAAAATAATCTTTTCGTTTTATTAGACACCATAAAATAGCACAGTTGGAACAGTGTCGTTATATAGGTCTTGCCTAAGCAGCATTCATAACCACAGTCGTTCTTAACAGATCTTTAAACAGAAAGATGTAGAGACTAAAGCCAGGAAAAACTACATTTTCCAGAGTCGGTAAGCGTATGATGTCTGTCTTCTGGGTTGTAGCGCCATGTGGTCTGGTAAACTTGTACACGACTACACGGCGCAACAACCCAGAAGACAGACGTCTACCGACTCACCACCGTGAAGACCTCAAATCCTACTCAGTAAGCCTAGTCCGCGTTCATTGATTATTGAAAAGGCTGATATGCAACACCGCAAAGAGCTCTTGATACGCGTGCAGCCAGCAAGAAGGGCCTCGACCATCCAAGACGATCACCACTGGTTCAGGTGACATAAGCATGAACGGCTACTAACAGCAATTATGAACTACTAATTGGGAAGTGTGGTGTAGTCTGAGATCGTAACCTTCTTCATGGTTCTGAAGAAAATGAAGAACAAAGACAAAGCATTTTCCTTCGTCGCCTTGGCCCTAAATCTGAGTCCTGGAGTCAAGCTAAGCGCCTCTTGGCCTTGCAGTGTCACATGCATTAGACGCGCGAATTAATTACCGTCGAACATGTCTACGCGATGCGAAGGGACTTCCATCATAGGCCTATCTGTTAATCAAGGCTAGCCTACTTACTACTTTGGTTCAAATTCAATTTTAGCAGGTCTAAGACGTAGTTTAAGCATTGAAAGAAGCGGAGGTACTGGGTTGAGACCTAGACCAGGGAATCGTTTCCATCAGTACCTCTAGGCAAATTCTAGGATAGAACTTTACACCTACGCCATCCTTTCCAATTCATCACTAAGCATCATCGCAATATCCGGAATTTAGGTCTAATTAAACAACTGATATTTTAAAAGCGTCGCTAAATTTATGGAATTATAAACGTTTGTGATCAAGGAAGAAGCGTCTTTGCAGAAAGTAGTGTAATTGGCTTCTGAACTGAGTAGCCTAGTGAAAAAGGAGTTGTGAATTATTTTCTTTTAAAGGGCCGATGACCGTCCGATGAAGCGTCTTGAGGGAAAAAGACGCCTTGTAAAATGTTTAAAAAAACTATCAATTTGGCCATTAATGAGTCATTCGGACATTACATCAACTCTGAGTAGTATTTCCAGGTTGTTAACACTAACCTCGGCCTACGTGTGATGTATACTCAAGTAGTGAGCCTATATAGATCCTAGGCAAGGAACTAATTGGCTAAGTAAAAGAAGTATCAACTTTTCTCCTGCCTGCTTCGTCCAAACAGTAAAATTTGAGGACTGTGTTCACAACTACTTGTCACATAATTGATAAGAAAACCGGTCTTAACTTTCTGTAGACTACTATTAACTTTTTTCTTGTTTGCATAGTCCTATAAATTGTAGTTATACCATCATTGTAATTACATGCCAAAGTCAACAACATGTTGACGGTCGTAGTAGGCAACCAACTCTCACCCGCAGTATTTATTAATTTCAAAATTAAATAGCGCTTACTGAAGTTTTTGTAAAGTTTAAGACTCGCGAGGACTGACTATAGAGACGCATGAAAGAGTTAACTTTGATGTACTTTATTTTAGGTGTGTAAGCTTTCGCAAGTCCGTATAACGATATCTAATTCGATAGATTCTTATGGCAGTTTTTCGTTTATGATATTTTTTTATCTGTGTCTCTACAACCCAGTGCGGGTTTTGGCCGCCTCCTTTCGGATGTTTCTTGATCTATTTAGACATTTGGACGAGTGATCAGCCCATTGCAAGACCTACATTTTGCTTACGAAAGACCTCGTTCATGCTCGTAAGGTGAGGCTTTACATTCCCTCCGAAGGAAGTCGTGCTACGGATTTTTATTGACCTTAAAATTCCATCGACCTCGGCCGGATTTGAACCATCAACCTTGGGTCCAATGGCGAGTACGCTAGTCCTAGTCCACCGAGGGCGACAGGATAAAAATTACTTTCTCAAAAAAGTCAGGAACTTATTTTTCATTACATACTGAAGTTCACTATTGAATATATTTATAGATTTCCATCTATTGTTAAATATTATGGCCCTATTTCTGTTCTCCACAAATTTAAACGGCCGCATCTGAAGGCATGGCAATTTTTATTACTAGATTTCGTGAAATACGTATCACAACGTCGCTGATCCAACGTAGCATTACCAGTAAACCGAGTTTCATAGAAGTCGCATTCCTCTTTCGCGCTATAGATGCACGCTAGAATAATTTTCTGTAGGATACTTTAAAAAAATGTCTATAGCTAGGTTTTTGTGTAATTAGGGTAAGAACTCACGACTCGGAACGCAAACATTCGGCAGCGCCCATCAAGAAGGAAGCTGCATTCGCGTTTTCATCGGAAGTTATTCACGATTCATTCATACGGTAGCTGTAGTAACATTAACCGGTTTCCCAGATGTGTGTCCACTCCGTTCTATAGCTCTCTTTTTGTGCTGGAATCCCCGTAAGAGATGGTCCCCTTACAAAGGCAACCCATCTGCCACATGTCCTCGGCGGCTCTGCCTACACATCAGGTGTCATAAAGATTTCCTAATGTGTCCTCTTGACATAATAGTATATCTTATTATTTACATATTCTGCTTGGCAAAAACAGTGTTATGTTAGAACCACTATTGTGACCCGTGAACGGCCAGTCTGCAGTCACTGCCACATTCTTTGGCTTTAGAGGGTTGGCTATGATCTACTGTAAAATAAAACGAAAATCTACTGATTATAAATAATGATTTGCAAGTAGGCGACAATAGTCTATTGAAGGATAGGGACTGAGATTGCAGAATTTTTTACAGACTGAGGAGAATTATGAAAGTCTCGTGAACAGTGGATAGGGAAGTGGAAGGGAGCTGTCGTGGCCCACTTAAGGTACACTACCAGCCCAGGATTTCCTGGAGGGACTGAGTAAAACCACAAGAATCTCATTCAGTGTGATGGTTTGGAAACAGGCGGTCATGATCTATTAAGAGGTACTATTGCATCACTTATATAATACTGAGGAAAACCACGACATCACAGCCAGAAAACTGGTAGAGTTTCAACGCCGTGCTTTCGGAACACATCTCTAGAGCGTTGTCGTCATCTACAATATTCGTTTCTTTGTGAGAGAAATTACCAAAATAATTACAGTAAACCCTCTCCAACGCGGGTTTCTTTAAAGCGTATTCGATTACACACATTAAAATAAACGCTGAACGCGGAAAATTCCATTTTACGCGGTCTGCCAAACACGCTTTAGCAGAATACTGCTGTTTAGAAAGATTAAGACGGGTTAGCTTTTGCGTGGGCCTGTGTATTTGCATAATAAACTTGGTTTGTTTTATTCAGCGTATGTAAAAGTGTAAATACTCAGATCAACTGTCATTCAGCGATTTCTTCTTCCCATATCATCAATATCATTACAATGCATTTAAGATTTCTTGTTTATTTACTCTGACTTTCCACGGCCGCGTTCGCATATCACCATTAATCCCATACAATATTACGAACTTCCAACGCGGATTTACCGAAAACGCGCTTTCGAGGAACGTGTCCCCCGCATTGGACCTGGGATGTACTATATTAGTTAAAGAGGGGGTGGGGGATCATGCAGCTGCTAGTACACGATAAATGTTTTGAAGTTCAAGAGTTTCACGAGTCTGAGGATACTCGCATAGGCGGACGAAGAACACTAAAGACTGGTTTGTTGCCACAGGAGCAGGAGGGACCCCGGTTCGCCGCCGGCTATGAGCAACTCGCACTGCAGACTGGCGCCCTCTGGAGTTCCCCCCAGACACCACATCGCGGACTGGGACATCAACGACTCCAGCATTCCAAGGGTGAGGGACTTCCCCGAATACCATTTTCATAGAATGGGTAAAATCAGACGCTTTGTAGTAACGTAGAATAATTTTGTCGCAGTCACAGATGATAATTTCATAAACGACGTACCAACAGCCACATAAGTTCCACGTTGCCAATTTCTTAATCATGTTGCTGTGAAGAAATTCTCAGGAGGAGGCCAAACCAAAAGGAG
This sequence comes from Zootermopsis nevadensis, assembly GCF_000696155.1. The sequence continues at coordinate 940,903 of NW_019059569.1, forward strand.
TTCGATTTGTTTCAGCCAAACAGGAAACGAATCAAGCTCATGCCAAAGGAAAAGAAAAAATCTACGTGAATGAAACTCATAAAACAAAGAAGATTAAATTCTGTGTACAAAAAGAAAAGAACACAAACAAAAGACAACAAAATCAATGTAAGACTGAGAAATGATAATTCAGATGTAACTTCTTCTTCTGCTATGGCTCTCCGGTCCGTATTCGGTCCAGGGCCTCCTCAATTCTCCTCTTCCGTTCGGTCCTCTGTTAGGTCCGTCTGTCCGAGGCTTTGATTGAGGTTTCGAAACATCTTCCTTTTTATGGTGCAAGGTTGTTAGCCTCTGCATCCAGACCAGTTCTGGGGCCCACCCAGCCTCCTATTCAATGAGTACCAAGGTCCTTTCCCCGGGGGTAAAGGACGGCCCGGGCGTGACACTAACCACTCACCCCCACCTAGTGCCGAGGTTAAGGATGAGTAGAATCTAAACCTCTACTCACCCCCAAGTGCCTATATGGCGTAAAGTGGGGCAGCTTTAGAATACAAATACCATCCGGAATAAGAGTAGCCTACGGACGGGTATTTTATCGTATATTTTGGCATCGCTGTTCTCATTACCAGATATTAACAACGTTTTTACTGGTATAAATTTCAGAGGTTCTTGCAGCCTCCATCAACAGAGCACATCTTGTCAGTTAACTTCAACATCCCAGAAGACAATTACCTTCATATTCGCCGCCGTGAGAACCTGAAATCTCGCAAAATACGGCCCTCAAGACAGAATCGGACAGCTAATAAAAATTATTAAGTTACGTGGCAATGCTCAGATGATATTAAAAATAATCTACTAATTTATGATTATTTACTTTTAGCATATTACAGAAAGTATTTTACACTCAAAAATGAATTAATGTACTTAAGTGCAAATTTTGAAGAAAATTAAATTTTTGAGAGATTTAGAATAAGTTTTTTTTTACTTTCTTTTTTCAGAAAAATAAAAATGAAAGTTCATATTTGACGCAGGTTCAGTTATTCTCCTTATTATTAGAGGTTACACAAGTAAAGCTTAAGTGAGGACTTCTGTGATATATCGGTCGAAATGTACAGATTTTGACGGCATTTAATTGTGAGTCGCCATTATCGTTTGGTTCATGGAGAATATTTTGTGACTTATCTCGTCGTGATAAGGCCAGTGTTCTAATTTGTATTTACTTGTTAAAGAGCTGTTGCCTAACAGATAAGACTACAAAAGTTTCAGAGGAATTGCTTCCAATTATCTACTTTAAAATCACCCATTGCAATGGAATCCCCCTTAAATAAAATCACATGGTGTATGGTGGCGTGGCTGTAGGTCCATATATCTCCTAGCATTCTTAACATTGTCGCCTTTGCACTGTGGTCATTTTAAAAACCGAAAGAATCTTCAATAGACATTCATTAGGCATACTGAAGCGGTTATGGCCACAGTTACACGAAGTGCATTCAAAAATCCGTTGCGCAGGTGAGCGAGTACAACCGTTGGGAAGAGTGGACGGACGGCCACTGCCGGCTGGTGTACCCAGCGTCGAGCGAGGAGGCAAAGCGTCACGCTTCTGGCTGGGCGATGCGCAACACAAACAACCATAACGTGCACATACTCAAGAAGTCGTGTCTGGGAGTGCTGGTGTGCTCCATGCGCTGCTCCCTGCCCAACGGCGAGAAAGTTCACCTGCGGCCAGCCATATGCGACAAGGCACGCAAGAAGCAACAAGGTAGGCTACGTGACCTATCGAACTCTGCGCCGGTGTTCATAGTAAATGCACAAATTGTATAGCACAGTGAGCTGATTTTGTCCTATATTATGTGTTTTTTGCTACACGCGAGAGAGCTTTATGGACTGGTACTGTCTGTCCAGTCGATTCAAGTGGAGTACCACTGGACGGATTCAGATTAAATTTCATGTGAATGTCGTGCTATTCTGCATAACATAAAAATCGTATTCCCTTATGTGTATTCCGCTAGTTCTAATTTAACACGTTAATGTACCACTAACCAAATTCGTTCAGGAAAAACTCATTTGCGCCAAAATTTCTTTTGATTTCCTTACATAGTTCGCGTACCACTAGTGGTACGCGTACCATAGATTGATAAATGCTGTGCTAAAGAATACACTATCCGAGCTTGCTTCAGGTGATAGAAATTACCACTACGTAAAATTAACAGGACATGACCACAAAACTTGGCATTGTTACTACAATTATTATTTTCATGGGCGACCATAACGCTGCGAAGCGTCAATTAAAATCGTTCTGGCAGTCAGATTGTCCGTCCGTCCATCCGTATGCATAAAACAACTCGGAAACGGATGTACCGACAGCAATAAAATTTGATATTGAAGAATTTGGCAAAAACTGTCTAGCCTTTTCCATGTTAATTTATGTAGAACAATTTTAAGGACCTTTTACATCGGAGCATGGGACGTTTTATGTAATTCACGCCTGCACAGGTCATCTGGACTTAATCGAGTTGCGGATATGACGGAGTGCCGGCAGCATGAACAAAGCGCTTGTAATATTAAACTGGTTATCTCCTGATCTTGATCTAATCTCATTCACTGCTTCGCTTTGTCATCACCTTTCTTCATTTCAGTGCTTCTATTCTTAGTTTGCTCAGCAACCTCATACGGTCTGAAATCTAAGACTTGGAGCAAATGAAAAAAAAACTCAATTGTATTCATATTCCGAGCACGAGCAGGTGTTGAGTCGTGAAAGAGCCGAACAGTCATTTGTTTTGTGTTTACCAGAATTATGCATGGCTTCGGCGTCCATTTATCGTCACTGAGCCCTAGTCGAATTTTAACACACTTTTCATAAATAGCTCAAATAGGACGAAAAATATTAAACTTAACATATAACCATTTATGTCTGAAGACTTCTGTAGTCTAGTTCAGTGGTATTCAACCTGGGGTACTCGTACCCCGGGGATACGCGAACCCATCTTAGGTGGTACGTGAAATTTAAAAAAAAAGTATTATTTTATGATAAACACCGAATAATCAGTAATGCAATTTATTTAATTTATTTTAGATGTAGATTATATACTATGTATAACTTGAATTATACTCTAACAACTTTGGGGGTACAAAGTTGAAGAGAAATTATATCTGGGGGTATGCGAACAAAAAAGGTTTAACACCACTGGTCTAGTTAATCGCAGATAAATATGATTTAAAGAAGTAAACTTGAATGAACAGACAGGATCAATGGTGACAGAAAAACACACCTTTGCGGCGCCTAGATTCTTTACAGCCAATATTGTCCCGTTCTATGTAAAAATAGAAAGCAAGACGTGAAGGGGTTGTGGAACACAGAGGAAATAAGAAATGCTACAAAATTGGAAAACCGCAGGTGATGAGATCATTTTGAAGTAAATCGTTAGTAAATGGGAGGATAATGTCAAAACGTGTGGGATGTAAATTTGCTGCGAAGATGCGTCCTGAGTTAATCTATCTCAGGACAGTATCCAAACACGTGATCTGGTGATGAATCTTCGAAGTCTATAAAATTCAAGGAGACTCCTGATGGCTGAATAACTACTACAGGAGACCCATCATTCAGCAGCCCACCTTCAGACTAGTAGGCCTACAGACAATCGTGTTTCCGTTTCAGGCAAGCCATGCCCCAACCGCCAATGCTCTGGGCGTCTCGAGATACTGGCCTGTCGCGGCCACTGTGGATACCCGGTCACGCATTTCTGGAGACACACAGACCACGCCATCTTCTTCCAGGTGAGGAATTACACATACGGCGAATGATGGCATGAAACACAGGTGACCAGCAAAGAACACAGGTTGTGCTAGTAAATGAACGGGAGCGCGCAATGAGGAGGTGACAAACACCTGAAGTGTTTTAGGTGGAAAGCCTGAATGGGAGAGACCACTCAAGAACATCTGGTCATAGGCCTAGACGGAAGATTAACATTAAAATAAATCTTAGGGAAATAGAGTTGGAACGTGTAGATTAAATTCATCTGGCAGGCCATTGTGAACATGGTAATGAACCTTAGGGTTCCACAAAAGAAGACTATACTCCATTCACTCTTATTTCAAACTGGGTAGAAACAAAATATCACCGAGTAAGTGATATTCTTCAGCAATACTCTGTTGTGACTGGTATATTGCTGATATGCATTTTCAAACTGTATAAGTTAGGGTAAACAGCATTTTTTCGTGTGTTTTACAAAGCCGTTTATAGGACAAATGCACCTTAAAATGGGACTACTCCATGACTTACAATAGTGTTCTTCGGCCAGGAGCCAATAGAATTATTTTGGAATCAAGCTATTTTGTTTACACCCGGTTCGAAGTAAGGGTGAAACCTGTCGTTATGAAGTCGAGTCGAAAGAGGCAACGAGTTTGTTGCTCGTTCCTGAAACAATTAATTATTATTATTTGCGTATTATGCCTTAGGCAAAGGGCGTACATGACCACCCTCGACCTGAAGCCAAGTCCACGTCAGAAGCGCGGCGCAGTCTAGGGGCGGGACGTCGGGTAAGGGGCCTAGCGGTGCTGCTGGCAAGAGAGGCAGCTCTTGGCTCCAAGGTAACTGCACGTCCTTCTCGAATGTTTGCGTAAGACTCTCTTCAGGGCTATGATCGCCATTTAACTGAGATTATATTCTCATAAATGTTTACCTATTCATCTGTTTCGTGAAGAACGATAAAAATATAAATAAATCCGAAACGTCTGTATGACAGAGAGGTATAAGACAAATTTATGCATGATGCTCACTACTATAATTCCATCTATGCGTAAGTTATCGGATATAAACTATTCTCAAAATGTCGCTTCGTCGTTATGTTTGCTATATATCGGCCATTCTAAGCAAAAATGTGTATATGTACATGTGTCCTATTCTGAACGGTTTCTGAGATAGAGCTATTTTACTGTACAGTGGTTTGGATATGGCGCCCAATATTGTCCTTCCCTATTGGATGTTATCCCCCGCATAAAGGAACGTCAAGGTGTCCTCACACGAGTTGCAAAGTGCATTGATGTTGACGGTGGAATTTCCGAAAATGTATTATATTAGGTAAGCTCTACCAACTTTGTCACTAGAAACAGTACGTAATATCTCTTTCTTATCAAAAATTTTGTAACTATACAGTGAAATAGCTCTACCTTGGAAACCGTTCGGAATAGGACACATGTACATAAACACTTTTTGATTAGAATGACCGATACTATGACCTCCCAAAATATTGACCTTTCCTCCTGAGACACCCTGTATAAGTAAATGTACGCACAGCGTAACACTTTTGGGAAATTCGTCAGACAATCAACCCACAAGTTGAAAAGTGCTTCGACTATCTCCATATTAATTAATATATTGGATACAATTACCATATTTTCATGAAACGTAGTAAAGTCGTATATTATCTATGGAGCAGTAATTTAAACATTTAAAAGTCATTTATTGACCTATTAAGTATGCAGGAATAGTAACCCTCCCTGTTTTCAATTTAAGTATAGTGTTTTATGGGTTTTCTGTCAAATAAAGCTGCCGAAAAAGCCATTTCATTGGAAAGGGCACTTGCAGTGGTTGGGACAAAATCGTGCATTCCAAATCCGTCAGAAGTAAAAGCCAATGTGATCAGAGGGTGGGAGGGGTAGCAGATAAAGAAGCTGTAAATACTATATTATTAAAAATTATTTCCCAGCGGCAGAGCTTTGTAAGTCGCTGCCTCTGTCCCTACGTTGGTAATGCCTTTAGTTTACGTAGCATGTGCATTTCATTTTCCTTCTACTCGCAAGTTATTAGCGTGTCAAAATGGTCGCGACCACTGCACATTACTCCGACTGGCTTTCTTGTACAATAGATCTAACTCAACTGTCTAGACCAGCGTTTCTCATCATTTTACCCTTGCGGAACCCTTGAAATAATATTCATGTCTCAGGGAACCCCTATATAAAAATTATTGTATATCATTATTAATATCTTTCTTTCTCTTCTATAAACTTAAAGTTCATAAGGAAAACATAATATATTTTTTCTGATAGCTGGTTTAAGCAAAAAATAACTTACGTGTTTCTCGAGTTTATTGGGGAAAAAGAAACTGAAATCGAACTGCCTGTTCAAGAGACCTCATACGGAGGTTTTCATTCACACAAAAAATAAACATAAATAACCAATATCGTATATATCACACACAAACAAAACGAAAACAGATAATAACTACTACAATAACTAAATAGTTTATTGACAATGTTGAAAAAGCATAAGGTAAATCAAAGTAAAATGTCATATGAACAAATATATGTGTCAAGGAAATGTTATTTTTGAGGCCAATTTAAATAATAAAATTTACTTCAGTCAATCGATGATACGTGAATCCGCCACGTATAGACGTCGCTAAATATATTTCTTATGATCATTATATTTCTAAATGACATAACAGGTTGAAGACTTTATTATAATAAACAAAAATTATCCGAGAATATGTCGTACGTGTATAGTAAAATTACGAATATAAAATTAAACATAAAAATGACTCAAAAATACATTTACATATGATTAGCCTATTCATCACTATTTCTCGCGGAACCCTAAGGTTCCGGGGAACCCCTGTTGAGAAACGCTGGTCTAGATATTCTAATTCCCACCTAAAGCGTACCGCTCATGTCACTCAGACTTTCCACGGATCGTTCAAGAATTGCTACATTGTGTACGTGTAATTCGTACGTCTTTAGCCCATAACTCAAGTCGTATTCCACCTTCGGCATTTCTTTCGATACATCAATCGTTATTTTTTCCAGAACACGCATGAGCCTCGAAAACTTTTTCTCCACCTTGACTGTGCACCATACAAGCGTCATAAAACGTCCGAATTAACTACAATTACATTGCTTAACGTTCTCCCTGATCGACTAACGATGGAGTTACGAAATATGAAATTATCGATTATAAATCGACTGCAACTTAGTCCGTTGTACATATGCAACACGATTTTCGATAAAAGCGAAGTTCACTGATGAATTATTCCTCAAGCAAGGAACTTTATTGCGTGCCATTAACAAAGCAGGCTGAACTCAAGACCACTACTTTCCTATTATTTATGCTCTATCCATCATATTCTTAATTTATATTGCACTTAATAAGACGTTATAAAATCATTCAAGATGTAAGCCCCAGTATGTACGTTATCCGGTAATCATTGCAATACCAATGTGTTTTCTTAATACTGAAGTGTTCAAAATATATTCACGAACATTGATCAAAAATAGTAAGCAATATTCTAGGTCATATTTACATAACATAAAAGAAACAAATTCTTCAGTATATACATCCTGAACTACATTAAAATAAAATGGAAAAGCTACACTAACTCTTTAACCCAGTTTTTATTTAATGTCTCAGGCAGGATTCACACAGAAGCGACTACTAAGCAATAGGAGATAGGCCATACGCAATACATGACAGGCTATACGTATCAAAAGCAGCTTTTCTGCCTAACCACATTTATCGACCAGCGCTATGGGCCTCAATGAATCATGCAATGGACCATCTTGGTGCAGGGTATCACAGCAGAACTATTAAGTTGGTACGGAACAATCATTTCATTCACGGACATTTTAACAAATTAACAAATTGATAGCTAGCTGTATTGTAAATTGTAAGAAGGCGATATGATATACGAGTAGTATCGCCTGTCGCATGTTGCTGGCTGCTTCGGTGTAAATCCTTCCTTGCAAGAGATGTGTTTTGGTCGACCAGGTGCAGCAGACACAGTCGTTTCACTGCCCTCTACAGCGCACCCGATGCTTGTACGAAACTGAAGGAAAGTTTGAAAATATCATACAGAAAAACAACGATCAGGTGATCAAGGATTTGAACTTTGAAGATATTTTGTCGAAGCCAGCACGACACAAAGCCATTGCGAAGATTTTATGATCATATCGACAAAAGAGTCTTGCTTCTAGTTGATTCGCGGGCTGGCCACAAAAGTCACGTAAAAATGTGTTTGTATTACTCATTCCCCAGAGCAGGGCTGTGGAGTCGGTACTAAAACCTCCGACTCCGTCTAATGGTTATTGCAGAAATCGGTTGATTTGTAGACAGTTTGTATTCTAAGGCACCAGAGCCAAAGTTACAAAGCATTATTCCCCACACCACGTCGCTCAACGCGTCATTGAATCACCCTAAGCGTAAGGTTCACACGGTAGCGAAAGTGTTCTTAAGATTTTATAACGAGGTCTTAGTCAGTACATTTTTACCGATTCCAACTCCACAGCCCTGCTCCAGAGAACATCAATATAAAATTTACATACAACGGACTGAAGATCACGTAGTCTCAATAAAATCTTATCGGGCAATCAGCCGCGTCAACTGGTTACCGTAGTAAACCGACGTTTCGGGAACCAACTCTGTCCCCATCATCAGGGTTCTGACGCGGCTGATTACCCGAGAAGATTTTATTAATTGTACTCGCCGCGAAAGTCTCAAATCCTATATCACGTAGTCTGCTTACGATCGCAACTTCATAACAAAAATTAAGTCGTTGATTTGTAATGAGTTAAGAGTACCACCTTATAACTTACTGTTTTATGCCTGGAAGACACCTGGTTATGCTATCCGCAAAACATGTGACGCATTTGTAAATACGACTGCATTCAACATCACTGAGACATGTTTCAATGGGTGGTTCACCTTTTCGCCTTATTTGTCGTTCTTATTGTATGTATTCGATTTTATTGTTTCGAACATTTTATCCCCTCACTTGTACTTCAACGCTGATCATGCCAACCTCATGTGCAACAGTGACCTTCAACTGCACTGATCATTTTGAATAAGCTTTCCCGATATTACTTTTTGCGCTGTAATTGATCTCACTCAGACATTTATTCGACGCTACGTCCTTTGGGTGCTTAAGATAGCGCGAAAGTGACTTGACACGCAAAAGCCAATCATCACCGCTGCACTCTGTGGCCCACAATTCGTCAAACGCACACACTTTCTTCTGAAACTGCGTGGTTGACCAAACATATCTCCCTTCTAAAAGGTACTGCATTTATTAAAAGCAACTGACAACCACATATTTTCCAACGATTCCTCATATTTATAACTTTGGAGTTTGGACCTTGACATAGTGACAACAGTTCTTTAGACAATGAAAATAAATGATATTACAATGAAGAAACTGAACACAATTTTCAATAAAAATGGTATCTTCAGCGTCACGTTCTTTAACACACTTATGAAAAAGTACAAGGATAACATGAAGTACTTACATTACGCCGGTTACTTCTTCATACAGAAAACTTAACAGTCCAGACGATCTGAAGGTTACATAAAAACGTATGTTGTTATTTGTTCACTTAAACTTTGCGTGGATCATTTATGAATTTTCACATTGATTTACACCACTTGTGGCCACAGTCCCACTTCGGCTGCCATTTTCATGATAACATCATACTTCACATCAGGCAGCACACGAATAGCACTATCGATTATTGATCGATTGAAACACAAGTGCCATCTTCTGTTGTAGATATCTACCGTTCCATGACACTCGCAAAACCCTCGAAGAGGCCGGATTTGTTGTACTTCATATCATCTGTCCAGTCCCAGAAGATCAGAACTCAAACTGACATAAACGGTTTCTGTTGCAGTTGCTGTCACTACGAGAAGGAAAGCAGCCTAGTGAACTTGATGCAGATACAAACCCAAGGTCTTTACTCTGTCCTTTGGACCCACCTCCACCTCTAATTTCAGATGTTGAGAAAGGTAAGTGTGCCAGCACAGCGTCCCTGCCACTTCTAGGGCTCTGAGGAATAGGATATGTGGCTTAATTCAAGCCTGCTAATAAATACACAAAATAGGGCTGGCATACCACTAAGAAGAAACATTCGTTCAAGGCTTGAGCTTGGAGAAGAGATGGACTGGATTTGTAGGCTGTACTAAGGAAACAACAAATGCATAGAATATTTAGTTAGAAACCTAGAAATAGTTAGGATAATATTAAATTTGATCTTAGAAAATTAGGTTGTGAAGATATGAAATGCTTCAGGGTTAAGTGCAAGGATGGGCTTTTATGATGATGATTTGATGATAATGATTAACCTGTAGGTTCCATAACAATGAACTTAATCAGACTATTAACTGTTGAGGGAAAATCTTATACGACACTACTTGAAGTTATGGTTATGTAACTTATTGAATTATCTATTACTTTGTATTATTAATGGACATCAATGGAAATAGAAATGCAACCAGCAAAGAATTTATGTAATATTATTAAATTTAGTGAACTGGAATGCATCCACCATCATTACACTGACTTCATTATTTAAATTCATGTTCGCAATTGATTATTTAACATCTGAAAACAAATTGGTGATAATGGCATATTTTATTGCAGGTTTTTCATGCTCCTGTCCGCCATTTGAGTGCATCTGCAACAGGTCACCAACAAGTCAATCCCAGTTGCATCATGGCACACAGTACCAACACCCTCATCTGGACCCCTCATACTGGCTGCAGGAACACCTACAGATCAACGCATTCCCATACCATCAGGATGACTCTTCCACGGCCACCAACAGTTACTTCGAGGATACAAATACAGGCACAAATGTGTGCCCTCAGCAATATGATTTTCTGCCACTAGGAGGTGAGCTCTTCCAGCCTGAGGAAATTTTCCAGTTGGACCAGCCCCTAAAATCGCAGGGTTATGCTCCTATACTGCAACAGGATCACAACCAGAACTCAGATATTGCCAGATCCCCTCCGATGCTGCTTGACCTAGGGAGCGGAACTATCCATCGAAGTCCAGTCAAACCAGAGCCAGAGTCAGCATACTGGATGCTGCCTCCCTCCACAATCACCACTGACGAGAGCAACAGTAATTCCAGCAGGTTTCCCACCTGTTCCCCGGACACAACAAGCACGACCATAGTCACAAACCCCATGGAAGACATGAGCAGGAGCATCGGTTTTATGTCACAATGTGATCCTCTGCCACCGCTCCAGTGTGGGACACCACAGGATGACGCCATGAAGATCCAGTGCGCCATTGCATCCAAGCAGACAGCGGGTCTGATGGAATATGGAATGGAGAGTGACAGGGTCAAGCTACAAGCACCTACTAATGATGAACAATCCAGGCTATTGTACTACGCAGCAGTGAACGAGTCCAGAACAGACATGCATGAAGTCGAGTCAAACACAGTCAATAGTTACCAGTACGATGATTCTTACAAGTTGCAGAATGCACAGAGCCTAAGTGAAACAGTTGGCTGTGATTCTAAGAGTGAGACAAACTACAGGTTTAACTGTATAGGAAATGAAACCGTTCTTGACACGAGACTCCACATCAAAGACTCAAACTTCAACGCTCAGTGTCATAACGAAACAGGAACTCCAATGTCTGACATTCATTATGAATACCCTATAGTAGGGATGTACTGTGGGGATGCCCCAATGGGTATAAACTCCGCCGAGACAGCCATCAGAATGCAGGACCCTCTGGGGGAGTTCAGACTACAATGTGGTGAGGGGGGATACCACTCAGCCACACAGTTTGCCCATTTTCAGCACTAAGCACTCACTCTGTATGGTGTTTTGAGATGTATTTTATGTTCCTACCAGCATTGTTTGAGTTGACTAATTGCCAATTAAACATTGCCCACTGTTCAAAATTTCTTCTGTATTTACTCTAGCAGTGCAGAGAAATCAAAATTGTTTCAAATCTGTGGAGAAGAGACCAAACACAATATTAAATTCTGACATGGACTAAATGTAACCCTTTGATTCATGGTCACTATTTACACGGACAATTTTTTCACACTTTTTAGTTTTAACAATCAAAAGAGGTTTGGTACACAGCACACAC